>JALPQI010002372.1:0-103030 GCA_025490895.1 Thaumatotibia leucotreta
GTTCATAAAATGGAATCTTGAGCGATGCGAGGGTTTCAATATTTTCACGAGAGTTGAACAATAACTTTGCTCCCTAGTAAAACAAATAACTATTTTTCAATGATTATTGGTTTGACCAAAGTATCTTGTATAGTTTTTGAGGTAGGATATTAATACTAATTATAATTCTATTAGACTACGGTTTATTTCTCATCTTCGTATAATTGTTTATTGTTTAAAACATTTTGAGAATCTTGGATTCTAATAGTACCTACGTAATTGATCGAGGAATTTGACGCAGTACCTACGACACATGTGAACATATTTGAGTACAAGTGCCTACTCATAGTGTAAGTAATATTCGATTCCTTCAAGTAATATGCATGAAAATTATATATTACTGCCCGTTTTAGCTAATCTACGCTAGAGAAAAAGCTGTCGATACGGTTAAGGATGGAAATGTTAAATAGATTCGTAAAGTAATTACTCCTTAGAAATCTTCGCATGTTTGTGTTCCGTGGAATTAGTCATGAAAAACCAAAACTGATTCCGTGGTATGAATAACCTCCGGTAGAATAAAACTCGTTAAACAAGTACTTTACTGTCTTTAATACGGTCAATAAAGAATAAATACACTCTTTGTTCCAAACACACCGTTATTGTACAGTTTTGATATTCGGTCAAAGTGCAGGCTATCTAGAAACATATCACGTCCGACCCCATATTCGGCGGTAACGAGCACCTTCCGGGAATCGAATCTTGGACCGTTATTTATGCGGTATTGTATATTTGGGCAACGTTTTAATGACTGGCTATGACCGGTGATTTTGATTTCTATCATGATTTAGTGCCAATTTTCGTGATGTTACGTTAGAGGCTAGACAATATTTCGACTTCAACCTATTTCTCCAAGATTCCATCATCAGACTCCCATTTGGTGACAACGGGACTAACTAGGGGTTATACACGTTCGATAAAAAAATTAAAATCGTTTCTCTATTCTCGAAGATTATCTATCTATTCATCTCCTCCTTTTTTAAAGCCAGTTAAAACGTATGAAACGTTAGTAGTTAGATTTCCAATAAAATATTATGGAAAATTAAGTGAAATAATTATAGTGAGCGCTGAGCAGTTTCGTAAACTTTGAAGCATATGCTTTACCTAATTATGAAATAGGCACGTATATAAAATTATACCTTCCTATTGTATTATTATAGGCAATAACTACGTACTTAGAAACACCAATCATACCCGGCATACTCTCGGAAGTCCTACTGCCTAGTAAACACAACTTCGTGTTATAAGATCACATGGCAAGCTTAGCGACGTCGCTAACTCTTGTCCGACTCACGGGTAACGGTATAGACATTCAGTTTCTAGATTTGTTTGACCCGTGACCCAAAGTAGCCCAGAGGGCTGTAATGAACCCAGGTCGGGTCAGTGCTAACTATTAGCCCTCGGGCACTAACGGACTGCGAAATGGTGTGATTCAACCGTTGACGTTGATGGCTACTTCGGGTTATGACTGTCTATGGAAGAAATAGCCTACTTTTGTTTGTTTATAGTTACTTCGAACATTATTTACTGGACCTATATCATGTAAACAAACCGGTAGTAAAAGTAAACGTAGTGCTCGTGGCTGGTCTAATACATGTGGCCTTCTATCGTATTTCACATCATTAAAGGAATATGAGAATGAAATATGTATTTAGGTGAAAAAGTTAAGAAAAGCTCCTGTTGTATGTGGATGTAATCTATCCATGTAGGCATTTTGAACATGTAATGTCTATTGTCTATTTAAATAGATCACTACTACATACAACAAGTGACTTACTTAAGTTTTTATCTATATAATTTTCTACTTACAGAATATTATCATTTAAAATTTAAGCAGAATATTAGTAGGTACTTGGAATATAAATGTATAAATTCCCGTTCACTTATATCTAAAATCGACTGACCATATCAGTTGGTGATTTACTAAGTATTTTTAAAATTATAGGTACCTAATTTGTTTAAATGAAATAATAAATATGGCTATAGAAAACCTTACATGCCGTTGCCTGTAAGTAACCTTACAGGCCGTGGCCACAATAAGTGCATTCCCGTTGGAACACCTTTAAAATGAAACCGATTCGCTCATTTCAATACTTCTAATTTGCACTATAGCATCAGCTTCACATAATTCACATACTAAATAACAATATACCTATATAACCCAGCCGCAGAAGCGTGTAAATACACACTGTAGTTTATGGGCCCTGTCGGGATCCAAACTTGCGTACCGTCGTAAACTAGCTTTCTGATGCGTGTATCGTTTTACAGCCAACCTGTCAAATAAGAACTTGTTTCAGGTGTATTTAATTGTAGAGGTAGAATATTGTTGGTTTACCATTTTATGAACACAAAGTGTGTGTGTATTTATGAAATTAGGCTTATAAGAAACATAATAACTATTTAATTATTTAGCCCTATACAGGGTGGAAAGGGACGACGTTCCTTCCCGCTACCGACCGACTCTACCAGCCATTACGATGAACTTTCAGTAAGGGACCAACATCGAAAGCGTACATGGAAAATTGACTTTTCCATACTATTGAACTCTAACTAATCACTCACTTTGTATGAGAGGTTAATTTTTTTTTAATATTTCGATGTTGGTCCCATACTGAAAGTTCATCGTAATGGTTGGTAGACTCGGTCGGTAGCGGGAAGGAACGTCGTCCCTTTCCACCCTATACAAGCCCGGAACCGGTTTTTTTCGAAAACCTCGAAATAGCCCAATATTTTAAATGTTTTATATTCTTTATGTAGTACTCAAAATGTTATGAAATTACAAACGTCGTATTTTTAAATTACTCCATTAACAAAGAATACTCTGCCTACTCTACTAAATACTCTGCCTTGGAGCCGACGTACGACTTTGTGCCGGTGGCGGTAGAAACTGCGGGACCTTGGGCTGTGGAGGCAAAGAAATTTATTGGGGATGTGGGTCGACGGCTGAAGGATAGGGGGTTTGATCCTCGTTCCGGATCGTACCTGGTCCAACAGATTTCGTTGGCCATTCAACGCGGCAACGCGGCCGGTGTAATACTTTTGACTTTTGGGCCGGGTACGGTTCGGGATGATTTCTTCAGCTAAGTCCTGTTATGTTAGCATGTAGATAATATGACGAAGCTTGTTGCGGATCCCATCATTGATGTGTATGAGACGTAGCCTGTTGCTGATTTATTTTGCGTTTGTTGCCCTCTGACGAAGCCTGTGTTGCAGATATGTTTCCTTGAATATTTAAGTTATATGTAATAAAATTTTTAAATATTGAATAAATGATGAATGGATACAAAGAATTGATATACCGAAGAACAAAAAAGAACGAAATTGGAATCGTTCTTTTGTATGGAGTAAAAACCGGTATCCGAGCCCTGCCTGTATATACCTACATTTAAAGTTGTGTTCCAAGCTCATAAAAATTGTGTAACTTTAGTGTTAAGCCTTTTACAAATAAATATTATATTCTTTGTATGTAGGTACATACAATACACAGAGACATACTTATACTTATATAGATAATACTTATACCAAAATGATGGCTTGTGTTACGGGTAAAATCAAACAAACATAATTGTTTACCACTTTTTGACTATACCGGAGTAATAAATTCGAACACTGCTAGACAAAAATGCTGATTGCCTGCGCTAAATCAGGTAGGATGACACGTAGTAACGGCAGTACGAATAATTTGTCACCACCTCAACTATTTCCATAGGCGTCGTAAGAGTTTACAATGGGATTAAGTATCACTTATCACTCATTAAGGTATATGTAGAAGAGATGGGCAGCAGCATTGCGATCGCCAATCCTTTTCCCAGCGTGGCGCTTATGGGCATAAAACTTGCCCTCTAATGAGACTTCGCGCATAGTTAATATGAGAAGCCTACGTCCAGCAGTGGTCTGAGATGGGCTGGCGATGTTGGTGTGTGTAGGGAGTAGGTTATGAAATATACATATAAGTAATCATATGGAGAAATATCTTAATACATAGAAAACAACCGTGACTAAGGAATAAATATTTATAATAAACGCACAAAGAGATGCCCTGCCCGGGATTCGAACCGGTTACATTAAGTTTTGTAGGCAGTGTGATTACCAAATGGTTTCGGAGGCCGTGAATTTATTTGTCTTGTATTATTAGTTAAGCTTGTTTACGTACGTTTACACTCGGTTGTCTTATAAGTTATAACGGTTGAAACGGTCGGTAGCCCATACATGTGGGAAGGCACGTACTTGAGACCGCTTGGCTTGATGATTCATTGACAGGTGTCCTTTAACTGTAATAAACAAAGTGCATGATAACACTTTTATTTATGACAGCTAGAGACATTTAACCGACTTCAAAACAGGGGAACTTCTCATTTCGACTGATTTTATTTTCGAGAATCAGGAACCGAGTTTTACTTATTTTTTACCGAACGGCTATAACCAAGGGTATCAAGACAAACCACATTGGTTTAATGATACTTTTAAGGAAATTGTATTTTTTTTAATCATGTTCATAAGAAAAGTTGGCCCTGTCGGCACCAAGTCGGATTCTGATGATGATAAGTTGGAGAAATCGGTTGAAGTCGGTTTGCAAGAGGTAAATACTAATGAGAGGACTTTTAATAACTAGAGTTAAGCAGCTTATCGACCATGATGCATACAATGTTCTTTATCACAATTACGAGTAAAAAATTAGCTTTAAGGCAAAATTATATTAAATAACGCACTATCATTTCTGGGGAATTGTACTTGTATCGAATAACTCCCGCGATGTATATAAGCAATGGCGTCCTTATAGGTAGTGTGATGAAAGTACACTTACTACTTACACGTTGCTAACCTTATTAAAAAGTACATATATTATATACCTAACACTCATAACACACTCGTAACATAAACACATCGTCTACTTAACTTTCTATTATTTTAATAAAATTAAATTATTGAGAATAATCTTACTGCTAACTATGCCACGTCTCGCCTATAAAAGGAAATACAATAAAAAGGTATGCTTTTCTTCGAAACCTTCACAACATTATGCTGCATCCTATTTTGGACTATGCTGATGTTTCCTACCTCGACCTCACAGAGGATCAGCTGAGTAAACTTGAGCGTATTCAAAATATGTCTATACGATTCATATTTGGGTTACGCAAATATGATCATGTTTCCGAGTTTCGCTCTCAGCTCAAGTGGCTTCCCATTCGTCTTCGTCGTAACGCTCACGTTTTATCTCTGTTATACAACATTTTATTTAATCCTGCTACTCCCCGCTACCTCAAAGATCGCTTCAGTTTTCTAAAATCTGTTAGAGCTTCTCAAAAGTATCTTCTTAACGTTCCATCTTCTTCTTCAAAATTTTACAATAGTTCTTTTACTTTCCAGGCTATTAGACTTTGGAATTCCCTTCCTGTTGACATAAGGCGAGCTCAATCTCTTGCCACCTTCAAGGCGCATCTTAAGGAACACTATCTGACTCTCCCATGATATGCTGTTGTTGTAATTCCATCCTGTCATCTATATATATATATATATATATATCTATCTATTTATATTAGTATATGTACGTTTATTATATTTACTTATATGTGTATATTTATTAACGTGTCGTAATTGATAAACTTGTTTATTTATTTTCCTTATTTCATGTCTTGCATCACCTACTGTTTTTTTACTGGTTGCATTGTTTCATTGCCCAAAGGTTGTCTGGAAGAGATCGCTCTTTAGCGATAAGACCGCCTGTTGTGTTACCTCTACCTTTAAGATTCGAATTGTTTGTTATCTTCTTTTTTATGTTACGAGGTGTGCAATAAAGAGTATTGTATTGTATTGTATTGTATTATGACTAGACTTAACAGAACATGTTAAGACCCAGGTTTATTATTACAAGGAAAACCTAGTCTTTGTATAAAACACACAATTGTTAATTAGCCTTACTTTAATCGGCTTCTTTAATTCAAATCATAACATTAGTCGAATTATGGGATTTTAGAAAGGGATTAATACGTAAAAATAAATAGTAGGAAAAAATAATCGAATGAAATATTTAATCTTACCAGTTTTCTAATTATTATTTCACCCATGACTGTATCTTTTTAACTATTGTTATTCCTAATTATAATTATTTAATATTTATAACATAAATTGTTACATTAAAATTTTGATGATAATTATCAAAAAACTTTAAAGCGAAATTCCGGGGAAAACCCGAACAATTTTCATGTTAGGAAACATCTCATTGATTTAAAGCTTTTACTGCCATTATTTCGTACAAAGTAAAGTCCGGGAAAAAGAGTATTAACCTGGGTTTTTTGAGTCTTTGTTCTGGTATTGTGAATTTCGAGCTGGCTGCCCTATCCTATATGGAGTTACCTACATGGTCTGTAGGTAAAAGTATCAATGCTTCGCTGGCCAGTACTTAATGGCTTTTTTACAGCCCTCATAAAACTCTCTTTGTCTTCGGCCGTTAAATGTCAATTTCCAGGTAACATTAATGTTGGTGGATGGTCTAATAAAGGCTCCATACATTTGACAAAGAATTCAATGTCCAATACGTATTTTTATTTTTATAGAAAGTCGTTTAACAGAGTACTCTATTTAAACTGAAATGTTACAAACGGATCGTGAGATTGCCTCTGTGTGGTAGTCGTTTTATGTGACAACGGATACAATTTGCAAACATGTGTAATGAACATTTGTTAGAGAATATCAGTAAATTAATTATTATTTTTAGTTAATTCAAACCGTCAATTATTCATAATCATACATAATTATTCTCCAATTGTTCGCTCCCGTATTCTGCTTAATAAATTTTTATTTTTTGCACCAGGCTCCGATTTGTTCGCGGACAACCTTGACAAACTTAAAAAAGAATTCTTGCGTTTTTGTGAAACAGTAACATAAATGTGATATATTTTTAACATAAGCTTCTTGTACTGATCAATTTATTATTGCTTAGTGTTTTTTATCTTACCATCTGTAACGCTTTGGCTTGTCAGCTGTTAGTTGTAGATGTATTAAATAAATAAATAAATAAATAAATAAATAAATAATTATTATGTTGCGGATGTATTGCTCCTATTTACAAGTCAAAGCCGGTAGCATAGTGCAATAAGTATATTCTTTGCAGTTTAGAATAGTAGTGTTTATAAAAATCTGTTTTTGGAAGCAGTTTGGACAAGCCCAACTTACGAAGCTGTTACCGTAGTTAATTGAACATTTTGGACATTTTGGTATCATAAACGAGACAATGTCAAATATATATTGTGCATTCCCGCAACTTGAAATAGGTACTTTTTTGTACGGTAGAATTTAATTAATTCAATTTAACGTCAACTTTTGAAGGAACTTTGAATAATTATAATATGAAAATTGCGTCATATTTAATTAATGCCTCGAAATACACTTGTTTAGTTTGTTACGTCAACTAGAATCGTGGTTGTCACCTATGTGACAGGTGCGTTTTAAATACGTAGCAGTTATTCAAACCCGGTCTTACCCGCTGGCCCTCGGATTTCGTAGCCAGAGCGAAATAGACATTCCAGATATAGTGTCGAAATTATACGCCGAACTAGTTTAAAAATGCAGTTCGCAAGTTACGAATAGCCGAACACAATCAACCTTCGAGACTTATCGGGCTCGATAACGCAGAATTATTACGTGTGCCGTATTCTAGGTCTGCGTATAAATATTATGTGCAGGATTATGACTTCATTCAAACCATTGCAATTCTTATTACATATTCTATCTAATTACTCGTCGGTATTGAGATCAATTAAAATTAGGAACTATTACTTCGTTTTTAAATATATGTTTGTAATGTAATTAAAATCAATGTAATCCGAAATTTGTGCCTTTCAATAAATTGTAGACCAAGGTTTTGGTAATTCTCTTCGGCTTTTGTGTCACCCGCTGTATTTTCTGGATAAATTGATATTCATGGTTGATATTCAATATAGTGTTAATATATTTTTTACTATACATTTGGCGATTACTATATTCCTTTTGAACGATACTACACACGTATGAACTTCTGAACTTGCTTCTTACTTTGTCCTTTTCTTTCTTCCTAATTTTCTCGAACTAAACAATTTACTCATAAGAAATCATGAAATTAATAGTGCAACAAACGATCACGCGATCTAGAAAATGCTTCTATCAAGTCAGCGACATCTACAGTGGAATTTAGTAACTAAAATAACATCCGTTTCATACAGGCTGTCATAATTTATTTATGTCATGTTTATTTGTTTTATCTATTTTTTTATTACATTAACTTGAATACATAGTAGTTATGTATTTTGTAAACCTAGTTTATAAGACTGTTAGCTTAACAGTCTCTGTGATTGTTTTACTTAAAATATATTAGATGTCTTATTTATACCAAAGCAAAAATACCGAAGTTTACCAACGCCGGAGGTGAAATTTGAACCCACGTCCTCAGCTTTTGCGGCTGATACGTAAAGCCACTCGACCACTCCAGCTTAGCGGACACCGGTGAAAATTTTCGGGTATATATAATCTGTTATTTGGCTAGGCCTTTGATCATACCTACTCTAAGGGTCAATAGCGTGAGAGATATGGTGCTTGCATCTACATATTTTTTTGTGGAACAACTCAAATTGTTTTATGAAATATTTTTTGAGTTGTATTTTTTAAGTAGTAACACTAGGTACTTCGTAAATGGATTTAAATAATAGAATATAGATGTCCTTATTTACACGGAAATGTTTCATGTTGTTTGTTTTTTATTAAGAGTATCCGCAAACCAACTATTGTTAACTGGAACTTCAATTTGGTGCGGGTATTAAGTCAAGAAACTGGATAAAATAGATACATTTTGTATGTGTGGGCCTGATCCAGGCGCGTGGGCATAAGATTTTGCGATTTATGACTAGGTATAGCCTTCCGTGTTGGGAATCGTTGGCTTGTGTAAGGTCTGTACCGAAACTATTAGAAATTTCTGTATCCCATATCATAGCTACTTTTTTATTTTATTACCTATTTTACCTTAAAACAGGAAGATACATTTTCGAGGTAACAGTTACTAATATTTAGGGTGGACTTTGGGAAAATGACAACTTATATACCTCACTGGCTTTCCAATTATAACTTGGACTAAAGGAATGTTAACTTACCTACATTTTAAGTTAAGTATAGCATTCCACGTCGCAATGGCCACAAAAATCGGTTACACGGGACACGTGAGATCAATAACTACCCTTTTGAGCAATCCATGAAATTGTTAGGTAAATGTTAAACGTACAAAAGTGAAGTTTTTTATCAGTGACAAATGAGTTCAACAATATTTTGAAAACATGTACTTTTTCTTTACACAGAAAAAACCCCAGGAAAACAAGCACGCAAACTATAAAAAAATCTGACGTTTGCTCGAGACAGGCTGAAATGCTCTCTATATTAATGCTCCGTATATTAGGTATACGAGTACACTCTTACTGTTTCCTCCATTAGTTGAGGCATGGTTTGGTTTGATTTAGATGACGTTGATGTTCACTTTTACTATAAGCGACCATTTTATATATCAATAAAATAGTAGGAAAATGCTTAAGAAATCCACATCAAATATTGCTACATCTGTGTGTTTTAACTTAACGCCGGAAACCCATTAACTCCATAGAAAACTTCACTTTTCATAACGCATGACATTATTTCCGTCCATTTGTTATGTTATGAAACTGTCAGCTGTCAAAGTTGAATACAATCGTTTGACCCGTGGCGTCATACTGCGACCTTAACGGTATGATTGAAAATGGTTAAGTAAATACCATTGGTATTGTGCGAGACATTTAGTATGAGCACGTGAGTTGCGTGATATAAATTATTCAATCTGTTTCGTACGATGGTCTCGTCATGAAACTATCGTACGATTGTGGAACTTAACTTGATCATGTTTACAAGATGTATTGTTTTACAATGTATTTAAGTAGATTCTTAAATCATTATTTCATTGTTTTCATGAATAATTCGTTGCTTTTATTAACTTTTCACGGATTTCGTGTTTCGTTGCATAATTCTACATATTTTCGGCAAGTGAAAAACTCAATCTCACATCTCAAAGAAATGACTCTTTTAATCATAAGACGGACTGTTTAGCTTTAATTGTAATCTTCTTTAACGTATTGTTTTCTACATTGTGTCTATAAAATAGTATACTGCTACGAACAAATAAAACATGGAAGCCGCACGCTATACTACTTTCAAAAACGGTCCTGAATTATAGTTGACAAGTGTCACCTCCCTCTTCAATGCATCACGGCAATGAATTTCAATGTCAACCTATAAAAATTAAACCGCCATTTAAAAATAGTTGTTATTGGTCCATCAAAGTTTTGATTGGATGTATTCTATAAACATTTGTCAAAGATGTTGCGCCGAAATATGCGCGGTGTTAAGAAAAGCGCTATGTCCTGCCAATCTTGGCACAATTGAACAACTGTTTTGGGGGCATTTTTGAGCTGGCGTTAGACGTCCATGTTATATATGGTCGCAGGTATACTGTGTATATCGGCAGTCGATTAATCGGAAATCCCTATGACAGCTGTTCTACGAAAATTCCGACCTCTGTTTGTAACTGTAATTTTAAAGCATTGGCAATAGCAACCTGTAGCACCAAGTCTAGTGGTGTCGAGTTATACCGTAAATAGAATTGCCACATCAATTGTCACTTTATTACGAAGTCTCAGATTAGATGCGTTGTCAAGATGACAACTATGTGATATTAGGATATTACGCTTGCCCTTGTTCACGCCCATTCAAAGAACCGTGCTTAGTTTTTTTCGCATTCTGTAAATGATTTTTGATTAGATTACTATACTACGAGTATGTATTTGGACTGTCAGTGCATTATGTAGAATATGAATTGTATGGATGTTATTATTGTACCTAACTGTTTTATAAATAATGAATACCATCGCCATTACATCAGAACATGCAATCCTTCGTCTTAATGAAGTATCTACTGTATAACCATAAAGTCATCAGTGCGGGAGTGAAATACTGACTAAAGTATCTAGTAAATGCGTTTGCGTCAGCAAACCTTACTTGTCAACTCATGGTACGGCTAAGGTGTGCTTAGTGCTAGTAGCCGTACCGTGTTCTATGATGATCGTTTCTAACCGGTTCCCTCGCACCAATACGCGAGTACGAGCGGGATGCATAGAAAAAGTAAGTCCGCGTTAAGATTGCGGTGGCAACTCATGATAAACACACTAGTCTCATTTCATGAAACCAAAAAAAAACTCATAAAAGCAATAGGTACTTTTCAAATGATCATAGAGAGTTTTATGCGGTATGTGAATACCGCATAAAACTAAGTAGAGTAAAACTAAAAATAGAGTAGGGTTTACAAATAAATATTTAAATAAAGAAATATTTCATAAAATATTCACTACGGTAATATTGTGTAACGGTTGTAAATAGCCGAGAATCGCGGGATCATAACTTCATATCTAGTGACATACCAAGGAAACATTATGCACACGCTCATGGGATTTTTTCCGTTATTGTTAGGATTTTTTCTTTATTTTGTTTTATTGTTTCTTATAGTCTATTCAGACTATAACGCTTATAGACACGAGAGAGACGCTTATCCATAATATTCTGTGATTGGCATCGTATTCGCCCAGACAGTAATATTTGTCAATGAAATTTGGATTCCCATTGTAGGAAATAGAGTAAAATTTATTTTGTTTCAGGAGACCTTTTTATAGGTCTCTGGGCGGCTAGAAGTTAGGTACATTCAATACGAATATTACGAATACGGCTAAATCGTTGTAAAATACATTTAATAAGTATCTATACAAACAAGGTGGCCAATAAATAAGAGCAAGTGTAATTCCCATTGCCTTTGAGGTTTTGGGACTTAGAATAGATCCACACTAAGAAGAGTTTATTCTGCTTACCATAACCTCACTGGCAGCCGGAATGCACTTATATCTTAATTTACGAGTAAATAATATGGAAAACTCCCATAAACTTCACATCACTATTCGTAGCATAACCGAACGCATTGGTATATAAATAAGAAGACGGACAGTCGCAAAGACGTATTGACAAGGCTTTTGACCTAACATCGGTTGGTGGTAAATGTTAGGAGCGGTAGCGCATAGGTACTTAAGGCCGGACTTACATATGTATACTTGTAAGTTTTTACTTAAATAGCAGAGACGCATCTTTACTCAAGAGTGAGATGTGAATAGCATTATCTCAAACCTTCCTCTGCCGACTTCCTCGCACAACGCATCAGTATTGCGATAAAGCAAGGAAATGCTTGCAAGCTTCCTCGGTACAATGCCACAAGGGCCAATCTGAGATATAGGTTAGGTTAAGTAGATTAGTTAGATTTAATCTATGTACATCTCAAACCTTATTACTCCGTCTCTACTACTTACGTTAATACATACAGGGATAAGTCCGACCTAAAACGTGCGCATTTATCTAATCTTATTTATAACCTTTAACCGAGTACTTAACTGTTTTTATATTATATATCTATTTATGAATTTTAAGTTCTTGGAAGCGGCTATAACGATTTATATGAATATTTGCTGTGTACAGTCAAAGACAAAATAAGGTGTACACAAAAATGTTCAAAAATATGTCCCAGTGCGCTCTAATTCTGTGTAATAAGAACGTCGTAACATATTTATGAGCGGATTCTTTCGATACTTATTTTTGCACTTGACTGGTACAAATTTTCTAGGGCAAAAAATCGATCCTTAAGTGATTTGTTGATTTCGTGAGACATAATACCTATAAACATAATTAAATGGTTAATCTCACGTCGCAACATTTTTATTTATAGGTTTATTGCTTGTTCCTTGCTCTTCCAACTGTATCTCTCCTCGGCGGACTTATGATCGAATAATCAATCACACACATGACAACATTGAGCATTTTATATTACGTTCCGACCCGATAGCACTTTTTTTAATCTTACAGCTGTGATAGGTTTTATTATTTTAGTTGCACCGCCCACAATGTCTCTACTTTGCCTAAAGGTTGACTGGTAGAGAATGCCTTATGGCATTAAGTCCGCCTTTTGTACGTCAAGTTTTTTCTTTTGTGTAATAAAGGTTAAATAACATTAGACAATTAAGTAAATACAGGAACTCACAGATATTATGCGTAACTAAGAGGTATAGGTAGTTACGCATTAAGGCAACCATATACATGTATAACCATTTTTTTTCTATTAGGGTTAATCCAACATAACCACATACTAATATGTGAAAAATAACAGATCAATAAAACTTTTGAACGAACAATACTATTTTAAAGGAATCATTTCGAACCGCTGTCAGCTCCAAACAAACACCACAAGCAACCAATGCAATTGATCGTTCCGTTAATGAGATACTAACCGATACGGGGCCAGAGGTCAGCTCTTGACTTTGCTTGCTATACATACATGCGACCGCTCCAACGTAATCACTATAACTCGAGAATGTAATGGCGCTGGTGCTGTATTGTTTGGCTAGAGAATACACAATCTAACGGGTTTTGCGTTCGTGTAAGTTATGGACATTTTTAGGGTTCTGTAGCAAAATATTAGATTACCTGTGTACCTCCGAAGTTTCGACCTGAGAAGAAATGTACCACTCCTCGCACTAGTGCGTAAAAAAACACCATCTGTACGTACTGGAAAATCTTATCACTGATTTTGCTCAGCTTCCATTTTTTGCGTTATTATTTATCCGTCGAAAGATTCGCCACGAAATTGTTATTTTTTGACACAACTATCTACCTTAACATGAAATAGGTACATATAACTGAAAATATTAATTGCGATTTTAACACTCCACCAAAGAAAATAACCATATATCATTCTTCATTTGAAAAGTGGTTCAACATCATTCATCACACATTTAAGAGCTTCGGTGAAGCAGTCTCCAACGTTGTCTATTCTCTGCCTTGTCTTTCACCTCCTTGTACGACACGACAAGCATCTTCTCCTATATTTGTGTCATATAGTATCTCCGTGTTCTACCTCCGAGGGGAAGAGGTTTCCTTCAATCTTCCCTTCTATGGCGGTTTTTATTACCATGTCGAGTCGCAACAAGTGGTCCGTCATCGCTCCTCGTCTATTTTCAATTATAATCAATACAGTTCTATCCTCTCCTACTCTTCGGAAGACTTACTGATTTCTGACCATATCTATCCAACTTATCCCTTCCATTCTCCTCCAGCACCATATTTCTAAAGCTTCAAGTCTTCTTCGATCTCTCTGTGTCATACTCAACGTCTCGCTTCTATTAGTGCTGTGCTCCAAATATAAGTATTTACAAATTTTAGATTTAACAAAATATAATTTATCTTTTTATTGAAAATTATATTTAGATATATAATATATCTATGCTCATCTCTCATAGCATAGATACCTTATTTTACATATGATAATTGATGTCGTCGCGTATATCGTCAATCATATGTAAATTGTGCAAAAAGTTATAATTGAAAGTAGTAATAAATAGAACCTCCACTCCAAGTTTTACTGCGACATAAATCCATAGTAAAATCCAGCGATTTTATAAAACACCTGGATCGTAAAGAGCGTATAAACGATCCTATGCGACAAATGGGATATTGTTGAACGTGGGTGGTCTTTAACTTTATTGGTGGAATCAAAAAAATATGTATGATGTTTTTAGTTTTATTAAGAGATATGGGCAGCCTCTGTGTGGGATTCAAATGCATATTCTTGAAGCTCTGAACTTCATACAATGAAAGAACTAAAATTTAAGTGGGTGTACAACCCGTTCATGATATAATATATATATATCTACTATTTAACCCTCTAATGCATATGAAGCCAAATATGGTTTCATTGGTTTTGGACTCTATTGACTGCTGTTAGGGTTCAAATTTGAAATGCATTTTTGCCTGTCTTATGCATTAGAGGGTTAAATATTGACTACTGTACCTACATATATGTCCTGATATACTTAGGGCCATCCCCTAATAAAATATAGGTAACTATCAGATATCATTTTCTTTTACATGCCTGGAGAAAAGTGTAGTCTGCAGTCTAGCAAAAGTATACTCGTAGTATAGGAGTAGCATTCTATCTGATGAATATATTTATCCGGGGATAATGAAACAGGCCGTTAAAGTACAAAAAATTACTTAATAATTTCTCAAGAATCGACAGACTTTTTTTAATTCAGAGATTCTGAACGCCATTTGATGTAGCAATAGCATCTCTTTTTCCAATTAAACCAAAAGTAATTACAATATACCTCTACATAACAGTAATTCCAAATGAGGTACACACGGACGCGATTTAACATGCGAGTAATCGGCGAGGATAACAAGGTTACCTCATTTACGATTACCTGCTAAAATCGTTAATCGATCTTGAATTGCTGTTAGCCGATTAGGTCAAGTTAATACGAGTAGCTTTTTGTATTGAGTTGATTCCATCAACGTTTTTATTACTTGCCGTTTTCATTTATCTATTGTCATTTAGTGCCTTGGTGTTATAAGTGTAATGCTGTGTACCTGAATTGAATAATAAATAAAAATAAAATAACTGGGATGGCAGAATAAGAGATGGGCACAATACCTATAGGATCTTCAAGGTGGTCCAAGAAGTCGTCGAGGTATATGTTACGCTGTCTATAATAGCTGTTCCTGGCAAGAGTATTGTAGACAACTCATCAAATAAAACAAACGCGACTCATGACGTCAAGTAAGAGAAGGAGAAACCCGCGAAATCATATAAAATATTCATTTCCTCATATGAAGGGTATATTGTATAGTACGCTAACAGCTCGTTTTTTAGTACATTCTATGTCATAAATTTTATGTTTCAGGCAGACCTTATAAACAAAAGAAAATATTTTTTAACTCAAAAGGGAAAATATATAACATCTTTACGAGCTTTCGGGCGTTTGTCGTCGTTGCCGTCACGTTCTGACAATTATGTAAGTGCGAAAGTGATGCGTAGCACGATAAATAGATAAACCGGGGCCATTTTAATCCACCTGGACTCATATTATAGCCAGACCTCCCCAAAGCTTGGCTGGCTAACCCATTACTAATGTACGGAGAATTCAGCTTGCTGGCGACTCTTAAATGTTTTCACAATTAATTTTGTACAAGATACTGTGGGATGTACAAAAATTTATAATACTAAACATTAAACTTGAATATTTTATTGCCTGCTCTTAGCCTACCATTTTGATAAATGAGAATTTTCCTTATTCTTTTATCTGTTGAGGGGTGCATAGATAATGGTCGTGTCTGCTTAGTATAGTCTCGGTATCGGTATATCGGTATTATGCTGACTCTACCAATAAATCACGAATTAGATTAAATACATAATCTTGGAACATCTTACACAAATCGACCTAGTCTCACGGTAAGCTCAAATTAAGACTTATGATGTAGATACCAAGCGACGATGTATATATATAATATACAGATACATATAAATACTTAAATAAATAGACAGCCACGACCAAGGAACAAATATTCGTGATAAATAAATTCACAAATAATGCCCTCGCCGGAATTCAAACCCGGAATCTCCGGCTTCGTAGACAGGATCACTACCAACTAATAGGCTATTGCTGACAGACGCTAGAGACGGTTAATACCTACTAATAAAATCCTGTGAAAGTGAAAACATGTATTCAAATATGTAATAATAAGGTCGTCGGTACCTATATGTCTTTTTGTACGTACCTAATATAAACTAAAATCGAATACGAATGAATCGAATTCGAAATAAACCGTCAAAGTATCTAAAATTATTTTGTTGAGACATATTTAATTATAATATTTTCATAATTTCCCTGTTATGTATTCAGAAGCGGTAATGTAATGACCTATATTAAGACACCGGTGTCTGTAGCTGTATCATAATGTTAACATTAAAGTACAGGCAGAGTACAGTGCATCATAATGTTGACATTAAAGTATCGTCGTCATGATATTAATTTTAACATTATGAAGTCAACTTCTTTTTGTTGTTTTTTTTTCAATAAATATTTATTGTAGGATATCCTTACTCAAATTGAGTGATTTCAACTGATTTGAATTTTTATATTTAGAGGTAATTACTTAGTGGATATCGATGAAAATAAAGGTAAATTGTCATTCTAAACTAATGCTATGGATGTAGATAAAGTTACGTATGTGACTGTACATAATTAGGCATTAAACACTCGTGTGATCTTATTATGAAACTACGGCTCGTTTCATAAAACCACACTCATGTTTAATGCCTCTTATTATGCGCCAGCCACATAAATAACTATTATTTGGTCAACGCCAAATAAATAGACAAACTAGAAACAAGAATAAAACAACCAAATCGACGAAGGTCACATTGAATTAGTACATTATGATACAAGTGTGCTAAGTTGATCATTATACTCGAGGCGGTATTGTGCGCGCGAGCTGCAAGCGAGCGCGCATAAGGTAGCAGAGATTATAATGATCAATGCACACGAGTTTCATACGACGTTTTTCAACACACTTGCGAGGAATAACTGACTTTTAGTAACACTTTTACTAACCTTTGTTGCCATTTTGTTGCTAGGTAATTACCACTTACTTAGGTATTATCCCAAAGTTACGTTTAACCTTTTTATTTTATTCTTGTTCATTACTTGAAGTTCACAATTTACATAAAAGTAATAACAGTAAACACAACAAAATAAACGCAACAAACATTTTAGATTCACTCCAATCCGAATAACAAATAAAATGATACCTAACTTTAAAACGGCGCGCGCATACTAAGGAATTTTTCAACGCGCGCAAATTTGTAAGGCAACAATCCTATCGACAAACAGCCAATATAAAAAAAAACTGCGAATCATTAAGGATTATCATAAAATAAAAATACGATAACTTTACATATAATATAATTACTTGATAATTTGGATGCACAATCTATAGTATTTTATTTATTTATTTACGAAAATTTATAGTATTTAGAAAGTAATATTCTGGATTCCGCTATTTCTGCCACATGTCAACTCTTTGGTCAATTTAAAAAATAAACATAACCTGGCTAAATTCGAATGCTTCTTCTACATGACATAATACTTGCAAATGTTTGCAAACATACTTGGTCGGGTTATGATATTACCGCACTAGAGCAATAACGTAATGAAAAAGCACGCGTGTTTAATATCTTGGATTATGAGCCTAATAGCGGTTCAATAATACTTACGTTACGAGCAAGTGTGTTGAAAAATATGTTATGAAATAAAGTTTAATAATAAATGCTTTACGTAGAGTTTTATCTCACGTGACGTCAACAAATATTTTGGAGTGTTTATCTGGTCGTAATATGAACCTACATCTGATATCCCTTGACCAATAGAATGTTTATAAAATTGTGTAGGTATAATTACGTGTATAAATGAATTTATTTAACGGTACAAATAATCATTAAAATAGAATTAAAACTAAAATAAATTATCGAATTAAAACGAAATAAACTGGTGTATAAACATGTTCCATTGTTCACGTTTCAGAAGAAAGCTTTGTTCAAAATCGTTAAAATGTTTTTGGAGCCGACCGCACCTACCTTAAAACGTTATATTGTTAAAGTTTTACCCCCTTACTCGTAACCGTCTCCTAACTTAGCAAGCCGCTAAGTAGTTTTTGTCCCTTTCGGTCTTATAGTTAGACATATTGATAAGACAGAAAGGGACAATAACTAACGGTTTGCTTACGTTTGTGAATAAGATGGTTAAATTATTATTATTTTAATTATGATGGCACTTAAATGTTTTTAATATCATGAATTATTGTTGTCAACAGATTCTGAACATAGCTCCTGAGGATCCCCTAGCCGCGTCTTTTTATAAGGTATGTAAATCATCCATGTTATAAATACAAAAATACACTCAATGTTATCAGGAGATTGGGACATTTCCACCCCTAACTCTTGCTAAGCGTGTCTCGATAATCAATCTAAGGCTGGTAAATGGTAATATATTTATGTAACTCTCGCATGCGAGAAGTGGTCGCGCTACACTCGTGTGCAATAGCGGGTAAATTCTCGAGGCAAATTTAATTTGTTTTTTTTTTAATAAAATCTTGTGTTACTATACAATCTATACATACAGATGATGTAGTATCCTGATTTTCTTCATTAGGGCAAATCCACAAGACTGTAACAACATTTACCAATTCTATCGCGTGTTTTTAATAGTACATTGTGTATTTAGGGCGGTAAGTAAGAATTTGCGTACGAGTGTGAAAGTAAAGCCCAAGCCGAAGGCGCGGGCTTTACTTCACACGAGTTCGTAATTCGTGTACCGCCCGTGGTACACACAATGTTTTTCATCACACCTGTGATGCAAAAAAGTAAATAAAACAATATATTTTCACAAAACTACTCTAAAATGGTCTAAATCAGGGATGACTTAATTTCATCATTTTCATAAAAGAAATCTCGGCGCGACGCGCGGCGTGCGCCGGACCGTGCTAGTGCGACGTAATGTTGTATGAAAATCCTTAACGGCCTACTAGGACGTAATGACTCTAATGACGCACCTACGGCTCGCATCACCACCGCAGCGTATTGGCGCACTTACTCAAATTAATCAAAGTTGAGTTTCCACTGTAGGTAGTTATGTGGACGCTTAAATCTATGTAATTAATATCATCATCATCATCATATCAGCCCAAAGACGTCCACTGCTGAACATAGGCCTCCCCCAAAGATAGCCACAATGACCGGTCCTGTGCCACCCGCATCCTGATCGAGGATAAAATAAATCTAAAATTGAAGAAGAAACGATTTTCATTCAGAGACATATCAGGATCCCACTTTATGGTATACTTACAACAACTTAACTTAAGACGCTTGAAATGTTTTTATAATTATAACACTCGCGTTTAACCATTTCGTAACATATTTCATGCATGCACATTTGAACTGCAATACATTATAACAATCTAGCAATACAATAATGAATATCCTTCAAGGATAGATAATTATAATGCGTTATCCAACAATTGGTGCGGTCAAGGCTCCATGCCATCACGCTGATGACTATTGACGGCCATTCAACGATTTTGTGATGACATTTAATGACCTGCCAGCATGTATCATGAGGCAGAAAGTAAATTAAATAGTATTATTTGTGGATTTAAAATTAATTGAAATCATTTTTTTTTATGTAATATTGTATCAATTACGTATCTAGATATATGATGGTAGTACCTACTGCTAATGTTTTGAAGCTTAGTCAAATAATATCCCTATAAACGCAAATATAGTGTAAATAAATTGGTAATATTTAATTATACACCGTGATCTCTAATAACCCGAAAGATTTTAACAGTGTGTTCCTGACCATATTTAGAAACTATCATCATCATCATCATCATCATCATATCAGCCGAAAGACGTCCACTGCTGAACATAGGCCTCCCCCAAAGATTGCCACAATGACCGGTCATGCGCGACCCGCATCCAGCGGACTCCTGCGACCTTCACCAGGTCATCGGTCCACTTTGTGGGGACTATCAGAAACTATAATGTCGTATAAACTTTTCTGGATATCGCCAAGTTTCAGAATTATTACTAATTAAAAAAAAACATATTTTCTGATTGTAACTCGGTACAAAAGGTCTTTTTAACCTCCTGCCACCCAGACAATAAAAATTGCCAGTGATTTTTGAATGAATAGTGCAGGAATTAGAATAGGATTTCATTTGTTTGAAGAGACCTTTTTAATAGGCCTCTGGGCGGCAGGAGGTTTACGGCGTTGGTGCCATTATGGAGAATAGTCTCGCTAGCCTTATAAATAGATGTCAAAAAGTGAGAAATAAAACCTTTTAAATGCTAGTTTTATGAATAACTTTTACTTTTTATGTTAAAATACATTCAAAAATTAAATAACGATTGAAAAAATATATATATATATTTTGCCTAAAATGACAAAAGTCATAATATTTTTTGTTTGTTTTTACATCAAAAATTCGTGATTAAAATCTTTCGGGTTATTAGAGACCACGGTATATAGATTTGTCAGCCTCCTTATCCTAGTTGGTAATGATCCTGCCTACGAAGCAGGAGGTTTTCGGGTTCGAATACCGGCGAGGGCATTATATGTGTATTTATTAATCACAAATATTTGTTGCTTTGTCGTAGCTGTTATATTATTTAAGTATCTATATTTATGTATCTCACGTCACAAGCTTTTGAAGCTTTAATTGAGCTCATCGTGAGACTAGGTCGATTTGTGTAAGATGTCTCAAGATATTTTATTTTTATTAATAGATACATAGACATGAGCGAGCACAAACGTGTAGGTAAGTATGTAAAATAAGAATATTTAGTTAATACAAAGCACTGATTGCATGATGGCATTATATTTAGTAGCACTTTCAAAAAAATATTGCAATGTCATCTTACGTGTTAAATTCCGCCAAGAAGTTTTAAGGCGGGGCCTGCCAAATGCTACACATTCATAATACCTATGTATACACAATCGCCGGCAGTATATCCCTTCTTCGTTGGGTAATAAGTAGATCCTTAGCATAACTGCACTTAGCAAGCCTATATAAATGCGACGTTTGCTCCGTTGTTCCCTATTCCAGTAGTTACATATTATAAGAAAGCCATAACTGCCAGGCACACTTGCTCAGATTCTGTCTTTTAATGGCCGGGAGGAGTGTACTAGTGTAACAATTAAACGAGCGGTGCTGCCCTCTGCCGGCCGTTCAACGCGCACCAATTAACTCTAAATTAGCCTCTCATCTCAATCAATTCCGAGTGGTGGGTGGTGGTGTGCGACATAAGCAAGAAGCGATTTAACATAAATTACTCGAAATAATTACATAGGTACCTCTGAAATGTGCGTTTTGTAATTAATTGTCTAAAGTATTAATTTTTACTCGATCGTCGCCTACAGACCACTATTATTTTATTGCTAATAGCACTTAACACTTAACTTGCTTGAAAGACACTATGCACAACTGGAATATTGAAATTTACCTATGAATAAACGTATTTTTTTATCTGAGTGTTATACATTAACAACCAAAAGTTTATCTGACTTTCGAAAGATATTTCAGATATTTAGTAGCTACAGATCATACGAAGTAAGATTAAAAATACGAATTCAGTTAATTAATTGTATCTTCAATTATCTAATTTTTCATTCCGCAAAAGAAAACTTTTATACAAAAGTTACTCTCAATCCCAAGATTATTCTCTACCATTAACATATTTATACTTAAAATGTTTAGCGATCCGGGTTACTAGTAAAAATAGGTTTTTCTATTAACATAATATGAATTGAAAAATCATCCCTTGTCAAAACGCTATTACCCTTACCTTGCGCCACGGGCCCATGCCGCTCCAGGAAGAAATTAACTCGTAAGAGAGCACTTCTGGTTTCAGATAGATCGGAATTGCGTGTCCGGCGAGCGGGCTGGAGACTCGGCAGGGTTCCGTGAAGGCAGAAACTAACAATTTGATTTATCTACTCAACTAGAAAACTTGTCTTACAAGGTTCAATCCTGGTACTTCTAATCAGTAGCTTGCAGTTAAATAAGTAGTTATTTTTACACAGTTGCATTGATGCGTTAACATTGCTATGTTTTAACAATAAAGACAATTTAAACATATCAATGCGAAATTATTAAAAGAAAAAATCAAAAGTAAATCAAAGCGGTTGTACAATTTTATATCCGGTAAAATTTAGAACCAAGTAATTACTATTAGTATTGCTCAGTTTTCATATATTATGATAATCATGATATTCTTACGTATCTAATGAAACCAACGAATAATATTTCAGAATTCCATAAGTCTTATCAGTGCCACGTATGGTTTGAGTACTGCTTTATCTATTACATGCTTATTAGGGTGGGTCACTGATGTATGAAGAAAAAAAAAGTATTTGTTTTTTACTAGGAACAGTTGTCAATAGTTCCGTTGTTAGGTCGACAAAGAGTGTGCAAAATTATTTGGCCATCGGAATTAATTTTCTGCCTCCGGATCTAATTGAAAGATTTCATAGAAACTTCAGTACATTTTGTACTGACCACAGTTGATATCTATGTTTTTACTTTTTATTGCAACTTGAGCTATGTTTGAGTATTGTGTTTACCTGGAAATAGCTTTTCTATAGTTATGGAGTCAAAAGAGACGAAAAAAAAGTCGAAAATAATAACTTTTTTTTTTGAAGTTCCATACATTTTAAGAAAATTACTAATCAAATCCGGAGGCAGAAAAACTTAAATTAAAAATATAATAAAAATAAGAGTGATAATCAAATATCAAATGGCACCGTTTTGTAACTATTATCTTCAGAAAATCGAAATTTTTGAAAAATGACCCACCCTAATGCTTATTATGCCACATATTTTTTAAGAAAAATCTAATTAGCATTCCTGTTCCTGTTAATGTTCCCATTAATTTTGAACACTTGTCAAATATTTAGAGAAGTAAAATTACACGGACGTTATAAAAAAACATACAACTATTAAAACTTCTTCTATTGTCCCCTAAGAGCCCTGTTGTTAAGTAGGCAGACAACCTGTTACAGAATTCTTGTAAAGCATACTCCGGATTGTCAATTGACATCATCGATTAGAGTGATTATGCTTAGTGCGTCTTGTACCTAGAACCTGTAAAAGGCTACTAAGTTTTTAAGAGCTGTTTAGAGAGACATGATAGAAAAAGCCTACTACTCCTACTAGTGTGAGGATACATAGGTTTAATAAATCGATGTTGATTGATATAAATTAGCATTAGTGTTACTTAAAACGGGGTATTTAAGTTTAAGTACCATGTTGATTTGTTGAGTTCTTGATATTTGGCACAGCACTATTGCAAGTGCCATTTTAACGGAGTAATGTTTGATATGTTTTAAGTCGTACAATTATTAACGCCTTAAATCATTCTCTTACTCATTCGGTTTGGCTTAAATTAATTCAAATTATACTATTATTTCTAAAAATATCCCTATACTTACACATAATAGTATTGCAATGGAATTTTATCTTCATATTTTCTATAGCTATAACATGGCAGTGCCACCGACGAACACATTATATTTATAAAAGTACAAAAAATACTAATCACTGTTGTAAAAAAGAATGGTTGAAATCAAATTATATTTCATCCCACATACGTTTCATGAAAGCTATTGGTATCTAACTAATCGGGGTTCCAAGTGTTCCAACCCACTGCTTCCGGATTGAAAATTACACGCTTTAGCATTCACCTACCAATTCTAACCCAAACCACTATGCTGAGATTGCCAAAATTCTCAGAGAAGTATTTTTTGGCGTTGATGAACCTGCGTTGGATTCAATTTATTGCAGCAACCTGGCAATTATATAACTGTCACTAGGCCGTGTGGTGACGGCAAGGCCGTGTGGTGACGGCAGTAAGAATACATTTGTCACCAACCCATCTCCTCCTGCGGGTGTCGTAAGAGTCGACTAAAGGATTGAAGTGTCACTGACCATTGACCATTATTTGATAAAAGATTGATGATGCTGCTGCCCAGCAGCGTCATCATAGTGGACACATTACTGCGATCGCCAATCCGCTTGCCCAGCGTGGCGATTATGGGCATTTACCTCCTAAATGCGTCCATACGCATAGTTAATAGGGGAGGCCTACGTCCAGCAGTGGACTATGATAGGCTGATGATGATGATGATGTGTATCGTAACAGTCCTTGATGCCCAATGTGTATACAAAACGCTATTATAACTCGTTTCAGCAGGATCATTTAATTCTACACTATTTATAAACTATAGAAGTGATCGGCCTTTAACGATAAGCTTTTACATATTCTTAAGTAACTGTACTTTTATTTAAATATAATATGTGTTCGTCGGTGGCACTGCCATGTTCAGAAAAGTGGCCATGATTACGCCACGTCAAAAGCTATCATTAAGAGAGGCGACTAGGACCGCTCCCGCTCCTGTTAACATAATCGTAATATAATCATTTTTTATCACGATTCGCCTGATATTATTATAGTTAATCCTGGTATAAAAAGGTATATTCGTGGGAGCGTCGCGTAACGCCGGCAGGCTGGTCAGTGTAATTGGCTTCTGCATATTAATTTACCGTACACCTTCATTACTTTATTTTGGTCCAGCTATGGCTACATGCAGTAAAGGCAACTTGCGTCGTATTATAGCTACAGCTTATGAAAGAACAGTGGCATCACTGTATAATTTATTCTTGTAAGGCGTAATCGTACTTATACGTATTTACTAAAGCCCAATAAGTTAGTATATCTTTTAGGAAGTATAATAATGTCATCTAAGCGTCCTATGTTAACACTGACTTAAAAACATCCTAAAAAACTTTGTGCATTTTACGTTACATTTTTGCTAATACTTTTCTGAAACACTTTCACGTGGGTTAACGATTATTGTAAACTTTACTATTCAACCCATTATTGATGTTCACAAAACAATAGACATAAGACGTATTATTACATTACAAGTTAGCTTGTTTCATAATTATGATTGGGTTTACCTATAGGTACTGTAACATCTGAATGGCTTGATCGGAAGATCCGCAATATCCACACTAACCGTAATAATAGTATTATGGAGATTTGGCTTCACTTCGTGATACGAGTCACGTTAACAGATACTTCCTGATTTTCTGCGTCTTTGACTTCTTATTAATGAATATGCACATCACACAAATGTACATGCACTCTTTTAAACTTATTTAATAAATCCTTAACAATAAAACATACACAATTTTAACTTGCAGCTTGGTTAACTTGCCAGCGTTAAATCGAAATGGCTGCGATTGAAAATCGATTCTACAAAATTCACCCACTATTCAAGGTTTGTTAACTGACGGTCTGTTTCACAGTCCTTGAATAAATATTCTCGTCAGATACAATTATCACCATCCGGTTTCAAAAAAGAAAAGAACAGGTAATATTTATCTGACATATATATTTTATATATAGTTAAATATGAAAAGTATAGGTAAACGAACTCACTGGTTATAGTTTGTCTGAGAACCGCTGGGAAGGGAATCGCGTCGGTTTTTTCTGGACAGTAAGAGACGACCGGTCGGACCGTTAAGGCCAGTTAGCCCGCCATATGCAATCGATTTATTATGATGCTGCATTGTCAGAACGATCGGCGAAATGTTGCTAAACATAACAAGAACATGAACATGGTAATTTGAGAGATGGGCACCCAAACGTTTCTGTCATGCTTGTCTTTTGTTACAGATAGTGTACATATTTTGTATGTTTGTTCGCTTTCTACTAGTAGGCACTACCGTGAACTATGAAATCCGCAAATTTCGAGGATTTGTCTCTGTCACTCCAACGAAGGCCTCATTAGAGTGAGAGAGAGAAATCTTCGAAATTTGCGGATTTCGAACTTCGCGGTAGGGCCCGCTGCTCGCCTGAAAGCGTTTATTTGTCTATTATTTCCCGTCTCCACTCTCCACTTATTAATTGATCAATGAACAACTATAGCAGAATTTAGCATGCAATATCTACATAAGTAGGGACTTAGATATGTACTTCAGATTATAGTTATAGGCCAATAAAATATTTTGAAATTTATCACTATGAAATAATTCAAAATACCGTACACCGCCATTGCAAAAAATAAAAGTAAGCACATTACCTACCTCATTATAAACGACCCATTAGCCGTGATGGCCAGTAAGCGGCATAAAAAATAGCTATAACATATACTATCAAGGCTCTTCAAAAGTACCTAAGCACATACGTGTAAAACATAATTATTAAATCATCATGCTGTTTAAACTTTCTCTGGCCTACGATCGCAATAGCTGTATAACTTGGATTTACAGCAACCAGTACCGATATCATTTTTCCCCGCAGAATCATAAATATGGTTGCCAAATTGGGCTAGTCCTGGACAAATCAAGCGGCCATAAATCTGATAGCATGGGAACCCTGGGTTAGCGGCTCGTCACAGTTCAGGGCCACATAACAGGCGGAAACATACGCGAAGTAATAACGGGTAAGGTTTCGTTCAACTGAAGACGGAGCTTTTGGGCCCATGAATTAAATTTGATACTCACCTTTGTTCGTAACATTAACTGGTTTTAGTACCTAACTAATTCACGAGACGACAGATTGATATTGTAATGACAGTTCATGGCTTTAACGTGTTTGTGACAAGGGCGTTATACTTATTTAACAAAAATGTTTGATAAAATAAAACATAATTGCTTAAATTGCAACCCCTTAATAATAAACGTGTCCTAACTTAGGAAGGTCATAAGTATCGTTTTTCCCTTTCTGTATCATCAATATTTCCGTAAGACGTCAAGGGACAAACGATACTTAACAGCTAAGGTCAAGAGACGTTTATAAATAATGGGGCAAGACTATATACATTGCTTTTGCATGCAACTTTGCCCTCTTAAAATTCAGTCGCCATCATCGGCATCTATGTTATTTCACAATTATATATTTAATTTAAAGCTATGTCCTTTCCCGGAACCTTAACTATCTAATCACACATCTTCAGTAGTTTTGGTGCGAAAACAGACAAACAAACAATTGGCTATGTAAATTTTTCCGATAGTATGAATATTATATTTTTCCTTTTAGCCGTCGTCTTAATGTTTAAGAAAATGCGGCACTTTTATTCTAATTTCCTATAAATTGTTAATAATCTTTTTTTAGGTGAGGGAGGTGACATTTGTGCAAATATACCCGAATAGAGCCTAATGCTAATGCTAGTACAATGAAACAGAAAAAAAATCTGTTAACGCCAATGTCACTCGTGTCATTAATTATTTTATTATTTCATTTATTTCTATTTCATTGTACTTGTTGCGGACGAAAGCATTAGGCTCTGTGCATCCATAAAACTGCACAAATTGACTCATTTCACTATTATACAAAAAATATTGTTAACATAAAAATAAAAGAGCCGCATTTTCTTGAACCTTAAGACGCCGGCTATCAGGGAAAAATATAATATTCATACCTTCGGAAAACTTTACATAGCCAATTAAGAGTTACTTTCGCATTTATAATATTAGTAAAAATATAATTAATAAGAACCACTCAATATTTTAAAATAAGTTTTTTTAAATTCGTACGTTAGTAAGTGTGCTGCTTTCGTGGCCATCAACGTAGCTCCTTATTTGTCTACAACCGATCGGGTACAGTTAGACGCAATATTATCTAGCGAGCACAATAGCTCTAATCGTGCGACCGAGTCGTGACGTACAGTCGGCCACGGCGTGCTCATTGAAAAGTGCGCTTTTTTGATACAGTCGTGATAGCATCTCGGATGGGACCGATAAGGTTTGGGTAACAGTAAAAAAACGATGAGAAGCTCTTTATAAAACACTGAGAAGTATGAATTCTTAATGCCCAGCTTTGTCGAATTTTATAGAAGTACCTAGCTTTATCCTATCTAGAATTTTATTGCAATGTACGAAATTTTAATTGAAAATAATAGTTTCCTTTCCAATACTGTCCTCGGAAATATGTCGGTATATTTGTTATGTGGCAATCTTTCAGGGAGGCCTATGTTCAGCAGTGGACGTCTTTCGGCTGATATGATGATTTGTTATGACTGCTATGATTTTAAGACAACTGATGCTCCCGTCGGTTACCTATCATAAAGTCGAAAATTTTAATGTCGAATATTAGTATCCCGAAAACGTTTCCCATTTTATTAATTGACCCAAATTTTATTACCCCGAAAGTACGTTTCCCTGTTTATTATTTACCCCCTTTCTCAGTTAGCAGCAATTTTATTTCGCTTATGATTCGAATCAACACTTGTAAAAATTCCGAAGTATCATTTGCCAACTACTTTTTTTGGCATAAAGTATTTTGACCGAAGTATTATTTCCCCCCCTATCAAACAATCGAATTCATTGTTTCGAATAAACACTCCCAAGAGCAAAGCAAAGCTCCCGCCTTAGTCTTCTAACCTAACCTATCCGACTCGGATCTGCCCCGGGAGGGGGTCTATATCGGGTGGCATAATGTTAATTTTTATTCCGTAAAATTTGTCGCATAATAACTTTACGCCGAAAAATTAATGGCATAAACATTGTTTGTCCTAATGATTTTCGTGTCTTATGTATATGTATCGAAAAATTATTGTGCATAATGGTGATGTTCCTACTATTTAATGTACTAAAAGTGATTACCTACCTTTAACTAACTTAAAATTTATTTTTTTATTTCTTATACTTAACTATTACTAAATAATTCGCCCTATTGTCCAAAGAATTTAAGTGAGCAATTTTGACCTGGGAACCGGTCGACGAAGCCCCGCTGCGCGGGGCTTCTATTTCCGCTCTAAGGGATAAAAGGTACCTAACGAACCTATCCAGGTTACGGTAGGGGAGGTTCAATTATTTCTTTTTTAATGCGGGGGGCTTCGCCCCCCGAGCCCCCCCGTCCCCCCTTTTTTTGGTTTTGTAAGTATGTGGACGTGTAAACAATTGATTAAAAATACTTAAGTATATAAAGACTACGCCATTCACTCCGCCCTAGCTTCGAAACCTAACCAATCCACGTCGGTTTTACCCTGGTTTACTTGAACATTTTTTTAACCAATCACCCTGTTGTTCAAATGTTTTGCATGTTGTTATTAAAACAGTTCGAGTAGTAGGGAAAACAATATTTATTACAATGAACATTAGGATTAAAAATGATATTTCAATTACACGTAGCATCGACATAACATCGATGGTAACCTATTGAAGTTTCGAAAATCCCTTATCCGATTTTCGCTTGTCCGACAATCGTTCTTTTGGTTATTAATATAAGGAAAAATTACATTTCCGATTTATGAAAAGGTGGTTACCAAATCGATTGTCAAATAAAAATGTTGGCAACCGTTGTTCTGGTTACTGATATAAGGTAAAATGACATTTCGATTTCGCTTAGCATCGGATTTATGAAAACATGGTTAACAAATCGGTTGTCAAATAATAAATTTGGCAACCGTTCTTCTGGTTATCGAAATTCGGGAAAATGTTGATGTGGGATAGAAAACGAGGACCATTTCAAAAAATATGGTAAACAATGTACATGGATTATAAAAATTCGAGGAACCGTTTTCGGACAAGTGAAAATCGGACAAAGGATTTTCGAAAGTTCAATAGGTTACCGCTCCCGTCCTCAAATCATCGTTAAACTTACGGCTATCGTATCAAATACCGTTTTGTATTAAATAATTAACTTGATAAATACATACAATTATAATATTGGTATAAATGAAGCACTAAAAGTATGTATAATTGTGTGAATGTAATTTCTTCTAGTATACATAAATATTTGTGGTAAATCTATTATTATGTAGGATTATGTTTAGTGGCCTAGAATGCCTCAATTTAGTTATATCATTGTATATTAACCTAGAATGTGTGCAGCAGGAACTTTGCCGACCTCATATGCGGACTATTAAACGCACTTACCTACTATAAATACTAGGCTGTTTGTAATTATGAAGAAAAACTATGTTCACACCTATTACGCTAGACAATTATAAATCATTTTAATTGCTTTATTTTATTTCTTACAATGTAATAAGTGACATCTATTACGAATAAACGTTGTATAAAATGAGGTAAGCTTATGTCACCTCTTAAAAAACAAGTAAACTTAGCCGATGCGTACGCGTTTGTCTTGTAGCGTTTTTGACACGTGATAGATGGAGAGTAAAGATTTTGATCTCGATATACAGGTTAAAATTTAGAGGGTCAATTCTGAGGTCATATTGATGAACTTTTACTATGTGACCGACATCGATTTGTGTAAAAAATTATCTGATGTTCCATACATTTACGCCTACCACTTAAGAGTCCGGTATACTTTTGAAAGTGAAAATCGTTAATAATGAATTATCGCGTATGAATAGCAATTGTTAAGATAAAATGTACCATTGGGATTACAAAAAAATAGTTTTGATAAATATATGTTATTATTTAGTATCCAAAAACACGATTATAAGTATCCTTGTATTACGAGGACGTTGATTCATACAATACTGTATCTAGATTTTCCAATATAAATTTTCATGTCCTATAATAAAATTTATTATATTTGAATTAGACATAAATTGATGTTTATTTTTGCATTATTATTTTTATAAAATATGCTTCATAAGTACTCTAATTTATCTACTAAACTATGATATTTTTTCTTAAATTTGTTTTAGTTAAATTCGAATTTATTCATAAAACATGTATGAAAATTAAAAAAAGCGTTCCACTTATTCCTCAGACGACTCATTTTCCAACTCATATTTAAAAGTTACATACCGCTTTAATATCATTTTGATTATAAAAAGAGTGAACAAATTTACCTCTTCAGTCAAAAATCGTGAAACAGCTCCTAGATTGAGGTAAATTATTAAAAACCTAAGAACAAAAATAAAAAAGTACTCCACTTATTCCTTTAAAATTTAAATTATCTTCCGGTATGTGTTAAAATGCTAGCAGGATTATTTTTAGTTATTCCAATATACTATCGCAAAGATGAGCAATTTCGTAAAATAACTACACCGGAGCCTTAATATCTCAGGGTTTGTATAGAACGTCAGTTTTTTTTAGATCATTAAGCTTTAACGAAATGGTAGTCAGGCGCAGATCCAGGCTGCTTAGACAAGTTGCCAATCGCTAACGCTTAATCGTCAATCGTAAACGAAAGGCAGCTTCCCGTCTTTGTCGAACTAATATGAAAGAGTCACAGAGAGGGAAAGCTACGATACGCCACTAAGCGTTGGCAACTTGGCTAAGCATCCAGGACTTCGTTCAGGGGAGTGGGGGGGGGGGTCATTTCCCTATGATATGGTAGTATTTTATGCTTAAAACAGCACCTAGTCGGGCGGGGCAAGTGCTCCCATTGGTCCCCCCATGGACTTGCGCCTGATGGTGGTATGTAGCATTTGTTTTACTTTTTATGTGTCATAAATACCTGCCTACACTTAAATATGATCAAACATTTCGGGTCTGGTGTAATTTTCCAATGTAGATAAATACTTATTGCATACATTATGCCGATTTCAATCAGATTTTTAAAATGTGGTATCCTTCCAATGAAATTTACGAATTTTATAATCCAAGCTAGCTAAAATATGATACTTTAGCATCATATAACTCTTACCATACATTTTTTGTATTTTTTAACATTCTATATTTCATTTCAAGATAGTAGAATAATAAATTAATAATTGATTCATTATTTATCATAAATGGTACCTACCTATTCCTGATGTGGTAACAAGTTACATCTCTTTCTGGCACCGGGCGATAGACGAGCAGAGATCTTGATCTTGCTTGGCACAGAAGTAGCACACGCTAAAGTAGGGTTATGCCACCGTTGCCCTGTCCACGTTGCGTAAGTTAAGGTCAACGTACACGGACAATGGCACCCAATGCAGTGCGGGTGCACTGGGATCTAGAGCACATGAGAGGGCTTCTTTTATACCCATAATTTTTAAATAGGAAATTACATAATTATATAAGTTGTTAACAAATTCAATAAATCAAATATATTTTAAGAGGCGTTCATTTAATACTTTGGAACAGCTGTTTTTATTGTGATTTCGTGTTTGCCCCCTATTGTAAAAGTCGTTCAGGTATATCTACATAAACTTCAAAAATATTTATGACTAATTTGTTAACACCTTATACAGGGTGTTTGGTCAGCGGTGTCGGAGCTTTTAAGGGCTTAAACTACAATCAATTTCATCGATAATTTTTTTTTGTGCCAACGATAATTAAATGGCGGCAATTTTAAAATTTCAAATAGACGAATATGGGTACATGAGGTATTTCTGGAATTATACGTTTGTTATCGGTCCTATCTTTGCAAAAAAAACTCGTTAGAGAGCTCATTAGATAAGCAAACTAATTTAGCTAATAATTTGACTCAAATATTTCAAAAACAAGTCCAAAAAAAATTTTTTAATTTAAAATAGTAACAAATTCACCTTCATTTATCAATTAATTTAAATTTGCATGAAAACTAGATCCTTAAGATAGGTTTTTGGTATTGTTACTTGTTAATACAGGATGTTAGCTAAAAAATAACACCATAATTACAGTTATACCTTAAGTACTTTAGGAATTACAAGTGCTCAAACCTGCACTGGATGGATCACTGGGCGGCCACTTCACTAGTCAGCACACTGCTGACATTCATTTGTTTATGGATTTTGCATCGGGAACGCTAAATGCAGCTGTTTTGGTGCATGTTTGAGCACTTGTAATTCCTAAAATGTTCAGTCATTAAACTTATTTTTTTAATAACTCAGTAACAGTAAGAGTTAAGATACTGGTTTCTTAGAGAAACTGATTATTTTTGACCTAAATAAGCTTCACTTTAATTTAACGGAAATCAATAAAAACACGGTGTATATGTATATTGTATAATTATGTAACGTCGCATAGCATCTACAATGGAAGCCTAAATTGAGCTTACTGTGGGGCTAGCCCGATTTGCTTAAGATTAATATTTGTTCATCTTATTATCTATTAACTTATATTTAGGACTTATTTAATTCCAAATATTTACTCTCATAAGATCGTGTAACATGTAACACGTCGAAGGAAAAGGTGTATAAAACATAACGGCGTTAAATTAATTCCCGTCGGGGTTCCGTCCGTTTAATAACAGAAATAGTGGCAGGCATAGGTATTCAGTACAGTTTTGTGGTTCGGAAAAAGTAGAAATCGTTTTTTTGCGTAGTAATTTTGTTTTCTACTTTTTTCTAACCAGAATATGATAATAATTAAGCTCTGGAATGGATCGCCACTGTTTTAATTACACCCTGTATGATTGAAATCAGGCACTCACTGCGCATCTCTCCGTTTATGACGTAACGGTAGCACGGCACGGGCAAACGCGAATACTGTTTTACGACTGACTCGCTGTCTAATGAATCTAAGCCGCCTTCCACCTACTGTTTGTAAGGGGTGCCGTAAAATTGATGGAATGGTACACTCTAGAGCAACATTTATATATTGTACTTTGTACACGTTTTACTTTCTTGTGGTTTAAGACTATAACATGTGTTGTGGTGAAGTATATTAGCAAAACAGTACTTAATCGAGGATAAAATGCTTACCTCGGATGTTTCGAGTACAGCATTGCATTTCATGGTCCCGAAAATTTACTGAACTGACTTTCGAAATATATTTGCACTCGAAGAAGTTTTGTTTTGTTATAACAATATATGTTAATTTGAGTTATTCGTGCATTTTAGTTGAATATTTTTTATTGACGTTTTTATTAAATTAATGCTCAGTACCTTTAGCATATGACGTGCGGTGAAACAAAATATTATGAATTTTGTACTAGAATTAAGGTAAGTTGGGGTAAGATGAAACGGTTTTCAGAAAAGGGAAAGACAAAAAGTTGTCCTTCTGGCACAGCGTCTTCTGGTAGCATTTTGTCTTACCCCATTAAAAAAACCGCTTCATCTTACCCAGAGTTGGGCAAAAAGTAATATGATTACTCCTGTATATTACATACAAAAGTAATCGGAAGGAGTAATCATATTACTTTTTGCCCAATTCTGATCTTACCCCACCTTACCTTAGTGACACTTTATTATTTTCGATTATATTTCAGAGTACCATTATCATCTTGGCTATTTATCTGATTATACTCAGGTTAATTAATACACAATTGAAAATAAACAAATCAACTGTTCGCCTGTGATATATTTATTACCAACTGAGGGTTTGAAGTACAAACCCAGGTTTGTAGATGCCAATTAAGTTGTTCCGCGTAGGGAATGATAAAATCTTCTTGCTTGTCTGTGACTGTAACTTGTTGGTCACTAGACCATTACCAAAGTGTAGTTAATCATGGACAGTCACAAGATCAAAATCGCATGAAACCGTTGCACACAGGCATGAATCAGCTGTTAAAGATGCATAGAACTGACATATTATTGATTAATTAGAATTTTTTATTTGACTAAATGTAAGACAACTAAAAATCATGATTATCACTATGTTGGAGACACTTAAAATAATCTTACCAACACCCAAACACTAAAGACAAAAGCAAAACTATTGTTGGGAAAATAGGCCGTAAGAGATAGGGTCAATCACTTTTAACTGGCCAACATTCAATAACTGGCCGCGGCATAGTAAAAATGAACTATACAGGGTGCTCGCGAGGAAACCGCAAGATTTTAATGCTGAATTCCTGAACATATTTAGAGTATTTAATGTTATAATTATATTTCCTGGATTCGGCTTGGTTCCAGAGATAATACTTAACCTTTTTTCGAAAAAAGTTTTTCGACGTAACTCGCCATAAAACTTCTTTTTGATTACAATGCTACCACAATGTGTTCTATTACCACACCTTTTGCCTGACAATCAAAAAATAAGAATAGACTTGACGAAAAAACCTGTCTCAACATCCTGTCCTGTCAAAATTGTGGAATTTGACATTAGGTCTCATAATATTTTTTGTTTGTTTTGATGTCTAGAATGCAAAGTTAAAATCTTTTGGTTTCCTCGCGAGCACCCTGTAGAATAAGGTTTTAATAACTGACTACTCTTCAATAACTGGCCACTATATTCTAAAAGAAATTATGTTAACAGAGGTAAACAAAGTTCGGTTTTAGTTAACGGTGGCCAGTTAATAGCGATTTTCCATACATGTATATTATATTATGAATTTTGTTGACACTTTGTTTTTCCTTTCTTCACAGATGTGACTAAAGCCCACGATGGCAGCCACGGACGGCCAAGTGGTGGTCGCAGCTTCTCGCTGGTCCGATGAAGGAAATTATCTTCGGGAATATGTTGCTAAATACCGGCTGCCTAATGTCGCTAAGATCATCAAGGGACAGTACGGCGGGCTTGGCGTGCCCTCTTTGCCAAGCCCTAGTCTACAGAGCACTGCCTTACTTGTATCTGCGGGGAAAAGCAAGAAGATAATAGCCCAAGCCATCAAACTAAAAGAAGGCAGACGCATGGTCAGTATCGGACCACGAATCGCAATCCCAGAGACGTACAAAGGCTATTTTGAATTGCTGAGTGAAGAGGGGAGAGCGGTCAGATGTATAGAATCTGTAGCTGAACTTGCTAGGAGGAGACTAGATGATGGATGTCTAGTCAGGGAACCCATCAGAGTTATTTGTGGTAAAACTGATTTAGAAGGCGTCATGACTGCCGATGGTGCAAGAAATTTACCAGCCGGTGAAGTCATCATGCCTAAAGGAGAAACGTATTTAGGAAAAAATAAATATTTGAAATGTACAGATTCCAAAGGAGACGTCGTTCTGCTTAGCTTGGATCAAAGGGGAAAATTCTCTGCCGTAGCTAAGGAAGAAAATATAAGTGGGGTTCATACAGCAAAAACGTTACTGACCACACGACTGCCTATTACAGTAAGACTTGTACATGGGACACCTCCTAGAGGTTTAAAAAGTTCCAGCCATTTTGTCCCCGAAATACGGCTCCTTTCCATGTTCGAAGAAGAACACGTTTTTGCGTTACCATTACAAAAAGAAGGAAACGCTTTAGTAGCCTTACCCTTAGCAGCACCAATCAAACTGTTGAGATGCAAAAACGAAGAACAAATTAAAAACTTTATGGAATTTTCTAGGCTCATCGAAAAATGCAATCGTTTGTTAGTAGAAGTGGTGGATAGGATACATGTTTTGGATGGGAAACTGGGTGACCCTAAAAGGCTCCTAAATGCTCCTTCGCACGCGCCGCCGTTACTTAAAACTGGTTATTTTTTACGAAGAAGCGCATCTTCAGACACGGCTAATCAACATAAACATTTGTCTAGGCATAGCCATATTTATAGTAGCCACAGAGATGAAAATAGTATTCCCGATGAGAATGAAGAAATCGATAGAATCTACGATTATGTCCGGGGCTTCGCTCCTCTTCCCAAGAATATAAAAGCATCTTACACAAATGAGCCAACTCCAAAACATGAAACAGCACCGTCTTCTCCAGCAGCTACGCCAATTCATATGCCTTTAATAACAGAGATGAAACCAGAGCCACCTCCAATAGAAACTATTCCATCTAAAAAACCCTTAAATCCGAAAGCAGAGAAGCGGACGCGAAAAACTGCAGTAACCACAAAAGAAGTTCCCATAACAGTATATAAAGAAAAATGTTCTATTGCACCGGCGCCGAACCTCCCTAAATTGTTTATTAAAAACGGTGTGAGTAATAATAGAAGTAGGATGGTTTTCCGACAGAAAAGCAATTCACCAACTAAAGAGTCTCCTAGTCCAATAGCTAGTCCAATCAGACCCCTAACTAAAGGCGATTCCCCAATCTTCAACATTAGGTATAAGAGTCTTTCGAACATTCATCAAGCGATGGAACTTGATGGCACTTTGGACTCGAGCCACTCGGGGGGTAGGACGTCTGGCGATTCAGGAAATGGACCTAAACTTCCTGAAAAAAGATCAAGGAAACTTAGCAGGCCTAAATCATTAACCAACTTGGTCTGGGAAATGAAAGGATGTCCGGTAGAGACGATAGAGAAGCCGAAGGTCCGAAGTAAAAATGAAGGGTACAAGAAAATTGGAAATAAACTGTCCCTGGGAGCGCAGAAGAGGGTACCTACATTGTATCTGTAATGCCTTGGTAAGTTATTTTTTTCTTATTTTACTTGTAACAAGTTATCTGGAGGTCTGAAATTTAAATTTTTGTTTGTTGTTTTTTAAATTCAAAAATACATTATACACTTGGCATTCAAATGTATTGGCCCACCTCTTCTCTCTTTACCACTGACCTACTGATTACCTCTGACCTACGACTGATTTAGCTAATATTTCTGACCATATACTAATTGTGATAATAATACATGTAGTTGTGTGTAGGATTTAAATGAGATCATCGAGTTGTCGCAAAATCAGTAATGCCACATATTCGAAAAACTTTGGTCGAAGGTAGTTTTCTGTTGTCAGTTCAACTCAATAAAATAGTGAAGCGTGTTCTAATACAGTTTAATAACAGATATGGCACGTCAACAATTGAGTATTAGGGTCATCTGCCGTTCATAGTTCACTCCCTGTGGTCGATAGCTCAATTTATGTGCCATCACAGTTCCTGCGCTATTAGAGTCGCACGCGCAGGATGGCACATGTCGTGGCATATCACGATTGCTTGCGGAATGGCAAGTTGCAGCTTTTATAATAAATATAATATATTCGTAAATATATTCTCCAACTTACGGTAAACACCTTTGCAATATTGGCTTGTTTTAATTGTATTTCTTTCGATTTGTCGTTTGATTTCATGTTTTTATCTATGTAGTATAATATAAGTAGTTCCACGTGCGAGAATAAGTTGAACTATAGCATATAGCACGCAGGTATAACTAGGTGTAACCACTTGCTAAACAAGCTTACACTTGGGTTGTACTCAAATAAAACAACTATAGCACTAAAATAAAACAAAGTGTCAGCACGCACGTCGGCACCTAAGAGCGCACGCGCACATAATGCACGCATACGAATAATTGCGTGTCCAAACACTATTCATTTGAGATCATGATCACTATAAATGCCACTGACCGATTCGCAGAATATTACGGCTAAGGCTGTGGTCGATCAATATGCGAACCGGTGCCGTATGCATACGACGTGAAATTAATTTTGACTCGTTTAAATTCGGGACTAAAACTTTTACGTTACTTTCTTCTTAATTTAGATTTGAATACAGGGAAACTTTCAGTTTAATAATTTTAAAGACAAAAGTAAAATAATATTAATTTAGCATTCCGTAGATGCTGGTATGGTATAATTACCATACCAGCATCCTCAGTACATTGCCACAAGGGCCAATCTTAGATATAGGTAAGATTAAGTAGATTAGTTACATTTAATCTATGTATATAAATTGTAGTTTTGAAAATAAATATGATCAAAAAAGTATTATGAATCACAATTTATTGAGAAGATATTATCTTCTCAATAAATGAAGCTAATGAAAATTCGCCGCTCAGTGTCACATTTGATGTAACCTTATAACTTTGTAATCAGAGCTAAGTTATATAACAGTCGTAATTATTGGGATTCATGTCGATAATTCAAAGCGAGAGTGCGTCCAATTACCAGCGCCTAGGAAACCATTAAACCTAGAGACATAACTTAATGCTTACTGTCCAATACATGTAGGGTTTAATTCAGCATTAGGTAGCCAGGGGCGTGTCTGGATTAGCCAATTAATGTAGCTATTAATGAAAATATACTGTACGTATATATCTACTAAATTATATGATTGTATAAATTGATTAATCATTTTAAATTACTTCCCGCTTTCGATATTTTGTTGGTACAGGACAGAAATTAAATAGCCTGTATGCGTAAGATAATCTCACCTTTACCGTTCACCGTGTTATGTATCACTTTTACACTTAGATACATACTAATTAGAACATGACGACAATAACGACCAACGATAAAAACGGAGCTATCATAAGATTCATAAGCCTACTGAATTCGAACATAGAGCTCTTTATCCACTTTTTGGCCCGATTATTTACTGCAAGTCACCGTACATCATCAGCCCATCTCAGTCCACTTCTGGACGTAGGTCTCTTCTATTAACTATGCATATAAACGTATTACGAGGTAAATGCCCATCATCGCCACGCTGGGCAAGCGGATTGGCGATCGCAGTAATGTGACGAATTTACTTCCTGCTTATCCACAGCATCCGAATTTCACTATGATCACGCCATCGCCATAAATTCATATCAAACACATCCCACGTCTAATCCAAAATATATAACTTAGAGTAACCTCCTGTGAGCATCATAAGTAATCTCTCAATCGACTCCTGCGCAAGGTGCATCGCGAAAGCGCTGGCATTTGCGCGACATTTAACCGATGCCTCTGCCATTTGCAAAATTTAAATATACCTAGGTATTATTTTATGCTACTCTACTACGAAGTATGCCTTCACTAGAAGCATGGAATGATGACTGTGACGTGTCCGCTTTGCAATTGTCTGACAAGTTTTAATACTCGATCATCAAAGAATAGAATATTATAGATAAGAAGTAATAAGCTAAGTACCTAATAATAATCTTTCCCGATACACCTTTTCATCTCATACAATTGATGGCATATAATAATGCGATTCGGACAGTTCATAACACATTCTATCCCCCACTCTACGAAATTCGTTCGTTACACAAAACGTGATTCGTCGAAATTCGTTGATTTCTAAATGCAATTGGTTTCGTTGATGTCTAAATGCAGCTTTATCCCCTTATTCATAAACCTTTGTTAACTTAACAAGCCGCTAATAATTGTTTGTCCCTTTCGGTCTTAACAATGTGTCTATAAGAGCCAGAGAGACAAATAATTATTAATTTATTAGCAGCTTGTTAAGTTAACGAACTTTTATGAATAAGGGGGTAAGTAAGTATGTAATATTCAAAGACGTCAATATCAAAATATAAATTAACTCTAAAAGCCGAGCTTTGTAAGGGCTCGCATATAGTTTTTCATCCTATTAATATTATCGTCCACCATATTCGAATTATTTACCTTAAGTGATAACGAGAATGACATATCTCACGAAAGTCAATGAAAACTCTGATGTACTGGAACTAAATAAGAAAAATAGTCCTAAGGCCTGCTGAAGTAATTTTACGCACAATCGGATCGCATGACGAATGCAGACGTAACACAATGCCTGAGATCAAGGTGCCGTTAAATGTCACGGTATTTCCTGACCGACTGTACAACAGGTTTAGTTTTAACCCGGCCTGCAAGGAGGTCAAAATTGCACATATAAGCTGCAGAATAAATATTGGGAGCGACTTGCTCTATGTACTCGTATTATGTCGCCTTCGGCTGGTCTTTTTTGAACTTTTTAATAACTGCTTCGGGAAAGCTAATTGGGTCATACAAAACAAATATTGAATATTAATAGTACATACGTAAATAACATCTTGATTTTATATTGTCTGAAAATTTAATTTACTTACTATGTCATTGGAAATTGCAACATGACACCTGTTTACTTAGTGATTAAATTAAAGGCAATAATCGTTAACAGTCAAAGGACAATATTTAACATTTAGCGTAGTTGATATTTCTCAACTGGAAACGGAAGGTCAGCCATTTGTATATGTATATAATTACCTTACCTTCATGAGGAAATAGTTTCAATTAATTGAAAATCCATGAAAATATTGATGATATTTCCATACGAAAAATTTAAAATTCTTGAGCGATACTAGATTAATAATTTGTAAGTCCCTAAAATGTTAAATCAAAAAATCTATATTAGCTTCCACGTTCATCTAATATCGTTCGTCAAATAGGTCCAGGTACAAAACACATTTGATGTCTTAGGTGCAATAAGTCAACGTAGGTAACTATACATATAACGTATACCGAATTCACGTTATGATAACTTTGACTGAAAACCTGATGGCATTAAGTGTTGGAAAATACAAATTCTTTCATAATTAGAGGTAAATCGATAATGGTAATGGTACTCCAGTTAAAACACCATAGTTAACAAGTCTGTTAGCAGTCTTGGAAACTTTAAAGGCCGTCATTGTAACGAAATAGGCAATATTTCAATTTTAAGGTTGTTAAGACTGAAGAGAATCCTCGGCGAATATTTACGAGGCATAAAACATGCACCGTACGTGAACCGTTAGTTTTTAAACCAATGGATACTTGAACACAACTATGTACTTTAGTGTCTAATATAAAGCGCTAGTTACAGGTTTAAGATGTAAAATATTGCTAAGTTATTTCGATTTAATTAAATATTAATAAAATTCATCCGTTGGCGGACATGCACAATTGAGCTGACACTAAAATGTTTATACACTTACTTGTACTAAACTTGTAAACTACAAAACTTGTTTTCAACAATTTTTGTTACATGTTGTTTATCTACCTATATCTGTATCTCTTTTTTTTATGACGCATTCGTGTATACTGTATTTTCGTGTAAACTTTTGTTTTCATATTTAAATTAAATTGACTTAATTTACCTACGGACCGTAAGTAGTGTAAGTGGTGTACTACATAACTTCATTATGAAAATTGATTATGACATTTCATGCACAAGAAAACATATTGTTTACATGCACAGCGAAAACTTCGCGTAGCTAAATTAATTTAATATCAAGCTCGCAATCTGATGGTGTAAACGCGGGCGCGGCCGCCGGGGAGCGCCGCGCCGCCATTAGGGACATTTTGCCACAATTACTTTATATCGCGCAATAGATACTGCGTAGCTTTACGTACTAATGCTCACCCTGAAAGATTTTTTTACATTAGTTAATATTTCAGCAGCTGCCCTGAGACGTTAAATCACTTAACTTGACTGAACAGGAAGCTTAGCCAAGTTGCCAATCGCTAACGCTTAATAGCGTATCGTAGTTCTCCCTCTCTGTCACTCTTTCATGTTAATGCGACAAAGACAGTTAGCTGCCTTTCGTTTACGATTGACGATTAAGCGTTAGCGACTGGCAACTTGTCTAAGCACCCAGTTCAGTGATTTAACGTCTCAGAGCAGTGTCGAAAACGTGATTGAATTATTGTGAACGTGGTTAACGTAATTATTTTGTAATCCTAACGTTAATGAATTATATCTATAGGTTCTGTATTTTTATTTTTTGGAAAAACGATTATGAATGAATATATTTATTTACATATCTGTACAATTTATGTACCTACCTACGTAAATTAATTCTAAGTAACCAGCCCTATAAATCTAAGTAACCTATATATCTATAAGTGACATTGTACCAAGAATGCAGGCGGTCTTATTTATTTCGATTTCAAAAACAAGTTATATCGCATTCGTAGATTTTTATATAATTTCAAGGCTAAACCGGGAACATAATTTCTCGGGTACCTAGCCGAGAAAAAATACCGAATTCGAGAACCTGCTTTTTTTGCAAGATAGTCAAGCAATTCCTATTCGTATTTCATTCTGTTACCGTAGCTCAATCTACCCAGAACTACCCCCGCAGGGTAAGGAACCCGGGTGTCCCCAAGCTACGTGATTATTCGTATGGCATGTCCACCATGACACAAGTCCATGTTTTGGTTTTATTTCACATATTTCACAGGAAAGTTAGCGCACCCAGGGAGCCACACCCAGTCATTAGGGACATTTCGCCACAATTAAATTACCGCGCAATAGAAAGCAGCTAATGCGATATTGTTGCACGCCACTATCTGACTCTGTAGTTTATTTACTTATCTGTGGTTATGCAACTATTCAAAGGAACTTTCCTAAAGCTTCTGAACCCTTAACTATAGGTTTATATTAAAATAGGAGTAACTTTGTGATGTTGTCCAATTTATTCCTCTTTCGTTTGAGTCCTATTTATTTACAAATTAAGAATTGTGATAATAAATACCTATTATTTGTACATACATTAATATACAACAATATTAATATTTATTGCAACTCAAAGAGAAATACAGAACAAATAGTAAGAGTATAAGTTGCAAAGAGGTAAGGCGAAGGAGGATAAAAGGCCGCCTTATCGGTAAAGAGCGACCTCTTCCAGACAACCATTGGGTAGTTTTGGGTTTGGAGATAAGAAAATAAAAGTTGACGTAGAAATAATATTTATGTATAATGAAGACTACGTAAGTAGATACATAACCCAGTACTCTGCCTTTTGCTTGATCCATGTTGATATTAAAACCCATCGGCAAGCCAATATACTTTAGCTTCTTAACCCTTGAAAACATACTACAGTTTACAACACTTAAACATAAATTATAGAAACATTAATGTCAACTTTCAATAATCTCTATACGTACATAGTGTATACTAGGATGTAAGAAGCTGATAACCTTAAGACATGCATACATTGAGCCCTTTCCACTATTTATATCTACAATATCCTTAAGGGTACAGTGTAATGTAAGTGAGCTCGAACAAAAACTAGTAGCTTCGCAGGGCCGTTTTTGTTCGCTACATAAAAGAACATAAGAAGGTGAAGATAGATAGGTTGTGTATACGTACCTACTTCTTTGAAATCTATTTTGAACTTTGCAGTGTCAATTTGGTAGTTACATGTTTATTTAGTATGGTACTTGTAGTGTCTTAAGGTGCATTCAGACCAAACGAGCATTCGCTATTCTATCCCCCACTCTACGAAATCAACGAATCACGTTTTGTGTAAAACGATTGAATTTCGTAGAGTAGGGGGTTAGAATATTAGCGAATGCTCGTTTGGTCTGAATGCACCTTTAGTTGGGTACGGCGTCTTTAATACATTTGTTAGGTAGAGGTGCTAATCATATTATAAAATATTTATTTTTCTATCTCTGAACCAAATAATTTTAAAGCAATAGGAAGATGAAACATAACTCCTGGATTCTGATATGCATTTAGATTTAAATAGATTTTGTTCTTCTTAGTGACTGGTTTACCGGGTTATATTAATTATAATTAAATAAGTTTCATCATTTCACGCTAGGAGTCTCTCTGCGTGATCGGATTAAAAATGAGACCATCCGCAGCAGAACCAAAGTAACCGAAATAGCTCTCCGAATCGCTAAACTGAGTGGCAGTGGGCGGGGCACATTGCGCGTAGAACCGATGGCCGTTGGGGCGGGAAGGTTCTTGAGTGGCGGCCACGTACCGGAAGGCGTAGCGTGGGTAGGCCCCCCACAAGGTGGACCGATGATCTGGTGAAGGTCGCAGGAGTCCGCTGGATGCGGGTGGCGCAGGACCGGTCATTGTGGCAATCTTTGGGGGAGGCCTATGTTCAGCAGTGGACGTCTTTCGGCTGATATGATGATGATGATGACGAAGTTTCACCATTGAAACCGTCTAGAAACTGTATTTCTAGCATTTCACAAACATCAATTAAGAAGATATTTTTATCAAAAGGCGGGGTGAATTTGTGACGCCACTCTGTTCGATATTTTACTGCTCACGCGAATCGAGCTTAGAATGACACATACATAGCTAGCCAGCCCATAAATTCGGAGTATTCTGATTCTGATAACGTGACATAAATTATTTATTTCAATTATTGCGCTAGCGATTATTTAGTTAGAGCACTGGCTACACAATAAAAACTAAATGCAAGTTACAATAATCCGCAGCTCCGATTTACATATTACTTCATGTGAAAAAGTGAGTTAATGTTTTCATATTATTACCCAGATTTATTTTCTTTTTACTAACCTAAAAAGTCCTTGCTTTGGTATAATATTACGTAGGTATGCTTTTTTATCCGACCGACTAATGGTAATTTATTTTCATGAAATTACCAAAGTAGCCACAGAAATATAAAATTAATATATTAGTTACTAGTTTGGTACTTCGTACTTCTTTGGTACTTTTAACTTGTCACCCATTGTATTTTTGATTGAGGTGTGCTATGATTGTACATTACGATACAAGTGCGAAAAAAATTAAGTTCGAAACGAGAGGAGATAAATTATATACAATATTTGAACTGATTATTAATGTTAGTCGATGTTCAAGAGTTCTAAATGAAATATGTAGGTACTTATTTCAAACTTCAAATTTATTAGTTTGTAGTATTCGTATTTATATTAAACTTGTCACAATAAACTGCGTGGCTATTGGCATTAAAATGCACAATTGAAGCTTTAGTGAAACTCAAATCAAATTATTTATTTTATTACTAAATATTTATAAAATGTCCATTTAAAGGCTAGCAAAATAATATATATGTGTAAAATCGATTAACAGTATCAAAACTTTTAAACGCTATAATCTACATCATACATTATAATAGAGTTATATATCATAAAGTGAGGCAACCAGTTTCAGCTGTGCTTGTGCTAGGTCTTAGACCAACGTCCTATCGCCTATAAATAAAGTTTGAATAATGTAATAGCTTTGCCACCGACGTTTTTATGCTTCTTTTTTACAGCCCGCCCTTATTCTTGCAATATGATCGGCTGATTTGTTTTAGGTATATGAAAAAAATACCTTAGGTACCTACCTAAATTTTTAGTCATAATGTAACTTACTTTTAAGTTTTTTTTGGGTTCCATTTCCATGCCTCAGAAGAAAAAAACGTAACCTTAGCTTATGAAAAAACAAATTGTACCAAATTACTTAATTCGTTTCGGTATTCCGCTTTTCTTAAATATAATAATCGCTCATAATGTGATAAATAGATTAAATTATAATAAAATAAAGGAATCATTCAATTTTCTTAACATATTTTTTTGACGTGTTCGAGCGTCGATCATGTAAAATTCCGTTTCTTCGCGCAAATGTCTGATTTCCCTCCTTATAGAGTCTTCCGCCTACAAACAATTTGTAAATTACTAACAGCAATAGCTTTATCTGTAAACAATGCGAAACTGTATAAACTAGCAATAAGGTAAAACCGCATTGCAGAACGACAGTTTTACTAATTAATCATTAATATAACTCCATTATTCAAATGAAACTGCAGAGCGATTTGAATAATTTGACACGAAGACAGTATCTAAAAACTGTGTTCTCTAACGACATAAAAATACGATTTTCAACCGACTTTAAATAAGGAGTAGGTTCTCAGTTCAACCGATTTTTTTTGTAGGTATATTTATTTATAGATTACAAGTTGGGGTCTGATGATAGAATCTTGGAGCTAAGTCATTAACCATACATACTTGTTTTTCATATTTTGAAGTTTTAAATAAGGATAATATTTAAATAAGCCTTTGCCTATTAGGAGACACAGGTGGACACAGGAGACAAAGATTAAGTAATTTTTACTTGATTGCGAGTTGCAAGCTTCACATTCGTCGGATTAAAATTCGTTTTTCCCTTAAAGACAACTAGACATTTTCTTATTATGTACGTAGGTGCTGTTCATTATAGGTAAGCATGCCGTTTTCAATCATGAGAATGTTTTTTTAGCTAATTGAAGCCAGTTATAAAGATAATCACATTCGATTATAACTGCGATAATCCAAAATGCCATTTGATTTAAAAAGACACTTATTTGTATTTCGTATCAAAAAGTGGTTTTATAACTCTTGTCAATGTCAAAGGCATCGTATAAAAGGGAGAACATAATTATTATTTATAACAGCAATATTGCGGTCATAAGGAAGAGCAGCACTAGAATGCAGCCCATTTCCTATTGAAAATCTTAGTCACGCAATATTAAAGAAAATGCAAATTCGCGCAGACGACCGAATCGGCGAACGTGTGCGAAACAACAAACAATCCAGTCGTTTAATGGCTAATTAGATTTGCATTTATTTGGGGAATTACTGCGGCACCGTATTAACTGTACATCGGTGTGTTCGTTCCGCGCGAAGGCGCTATTCCGTACACTAAACCAGTGTACACTCGACCAAATGGGACCCTAGCCCACTATAGAACCTTATCATAATGACAAGTATTAAGAAATTTCTTACAATTTGACTTATGGAGTCACTTTGACATAGTTCCCGAGTGGCCTAAGGTTCCGATGGGTTGACTGGACCGTGAGTTACTTTCTATACATCACATACTCGCATATTAGTATGATATTGGTGCAAGCGAGTGAGTAGCTCATGTAAGCATACAAGTGTACGTTTTTTTTTTTTATATTTATTAAAGAGCTTTATCGCTTAGCGATAATGTCGCTCCATAGACCCATCAATTAGTGTACGTTCGGTGTCACACTAACGCATAACGTATGAATATTCAAGTGCAACAGACAGGTTCCGTTGGGGATACAATACAATATTATATCAGTAGGTATTAGGTGTACAATTGATATTATGTTAAAGACCCCTTTCCCATAACCCGTTAATATTGTCCTCATCTTAATGTAGTGAACTAATTACTTGGTATTTAAAAGCCCTTCGTAGGACTATGTACACTGACAACACAAGCCGGTAACGTTCATGTCGTCATGAAACCAAGTCTAGACACTAGACAGGTCTCAATTTTATTCTAGCCAATCACTTTTAACTAAGTACTTGTTGATTGTTTAATTTTTACCTGTATCTGCAATAATTTTGGTCTTACCACAGTTCACGTCATTTTCCATAAATTAAATTAAAATGCGTAAGTAGGTATCTTTCGTTTAAAATGATGTTAAATGGGACAGGACTTGTCGTGTGGGGTGGTCGTGAAGATATTTATTGAAGGAATGTTTAATTGTCTATAGTTACCTAATACCTGTATAGTTATTAGCGATATTATTGTTTTCGCACTAAATTAAGTTCTGAGGTATTAGATTGAGTATAGTTCGGGAAATATTATTTGACCGACTCCTATCTTACTTACGACTTTTTGTTTTGCGTCATTAACAATAGAAAAGTGCTCGACTGCTGATTGTCTAGTAAGTGTTAACGCAAAACAAAAGGTCGTATCGTAAGATACCAGTCGGTCAAATTATATTTCTCGAATTATACCTATTTGTTACGTCCCATTTAGTACGTGTTGCTGTTATTTCATGTGAAAAGTTTCTGGTCTAGATCTCTATGTGGTACTTTTCTTGCCGCAAATATTACATGTATTAAAACTATCAATTACTTTTATTTTATCTAGTAAAATTACATCCGTAACTATACAGTTATGTGTAATTAAACTGAATAAATCAAATTTATTATGGTACTTTATTAAGAGAAGAGTTTCCCACATAGTCGGGTAAACAATGAATTGGTGGTTAAAGTAAATATTCCGTTCATGATAAGGTCATTGTTCCTAATAGCCTTATCACACTTGCGATTTGCGGAAATTGCGGGTGCATTGAATGCGAACCGAGCGCTCAGCGAATTCGTCGTGAGCGCACAAAAATTTTGCCGCGAACCAAGTAGATACCTAGGCAGTCTTACCTAACGATACTATATTCTATATTTTGCGATACTATATTCGCGGGCGTGGTTAGATTGCGATTGCGAATCTAATGAATATCATGTCAATGTGAGAAACCAAATAAAGCTTAGAAAAAAACATGTTTAGGTATTGAAAGTTAAATGCTTTTACATGAGTAATTAGCTGTTTACTAACTGTATGATGAATTAATCATAAATTGCTAAAAACCAGCTCCAGGTGAATACGATACTGTAACAACCTAATACATTACGCAAGTTTTTTCCCGTCGGAACATAAATCAAGATATTATCTGTCAATTTAAAATAAGGCATGTTCGAAATAGGTCGTTGAACTGGCGCGCGCGGCGAAACGCCCGTTTTCGAACGCTTGCGCAACTTGCGATGGGGCCAAAAGATTATTTTTTAAATATTTTACCATTATTTGCGGCTTTTAGATGCTTTGATACAAAGCCGAAGAACTATAACAATTCGGGATGAGCAACTCCAGCAGTTATGATATGGGCATCGGAGTAATAAAGGTCAACAGTAAAAAAAAATATGGTCAATTTTTTTATGTAGGCATGTACATTGTACATAGTTAAAGGCCTTATTAAAAACTTAACGTAATAAAGTTTGTGTTATGTGTTTTTCATGCAATAGAAAGAGACGGGTAGTATAAGTAGTAGTGGCCATTCCTCTACCTATAGAGAATTTTAGCTTTTTACATGTCCGTTACTCGTCGTAATTATTTAAAAAAAAAGTTTCCACCCTAGGGGAGAGAAAGCAAATTTCCACCCACTTACATACCCATGAAAACTCAATTTTCTGAAAAGATAGGATGAAAAATATGTAAATGTCAAAATGTTAAGCCGTGTTTCCACTTAGTGTTCTGATGAGCATTCACGTGTTGTGGGCAGACGAACGAACATTTTGCTATGTGAAATCCTGTTTTCATCTGTCCAAGAACGAACGCTAGACTTCCTGAAACCTGAAAATTTCGAATATGGGCGTGACACACCTGTCAAACTAGATAAGAAATACTCTTAAAAACCCTTTTTCTATACTCATATTTTGTTGTTTTCTCATTACAGATTACTCCTATGAAGATCTTCAAACTGAAGCGATGCCGAACTGGACTGGAGACCTCACCTTGCGCGCGTCGCTTACTCTTCTCGTGTAATCGCCCCTACTTTGGATAAAAAAAAACTAATTTTGAATAAAGAATAAATGCCACTCTTAGTTAATATTCTCGAAATACACCAAAATTGTTTTTCTCTATTCTGCAAGCCGTTAGTCCCTCATTTTCGAACGAACGATCATACTTTACACTTGTTAAGTGTGAAGTAATTCCTCTATTCATTTATTCTTTGTTAAATATAATCCTTATATTGTGACAAAGTAAACGTTTATAGATTCTAAAAAATATCTGTGAAACTCTGACCGTCGCTGTCAGTAAAAGGAGGCGGCGGTTTATAATTTACTATGGAGAGCCAACTCTTCGCGCCTACAATATTTCGAATCTCCTGCCATATTCTACTGACAGCGACAGTTAGAGTATACAGGGTGACATCGGAGTCGTGATCCAAACTGTGAGAAACGTGTTAAGATGGTCTTCCTAAACCATGTTCTCTATGGGACCTATATGAACAAACATACTTTTTTTACGACTAGTAAAGTTCGAGTTCATTAATATGTATACATTTCTCCATACTAATCCTTTCCAAATGTGTTTACATAATTATGAAACGAGACTGGAAGTTATGAACACTTCCGCACCGTTCGGTATGGAAACAGTTTTTTTTTTTTCGCGATATTCATATTTGTTCCATGGGAAACCTTGTTGAGAATGACCATCTTAACACGTTTCTCACAGTTTGGATCACGACCCCGATGTCACCCAGTAGTACTGCAATGTCATAATTAAAAAATTGCGCATATTATCTATAGTAGCCTATAGATAGATAATAAAGTGATCTACGACGGTTAGGGCGTCAGCTTGTTCACTGATATTTCATAATAAATATAGATGGAAATATTAGAAATTTCCGTTATAATCTTTGACATCTACTAGCACACTGCCTGGGACCAAATTTATGTTATTATTGTCATAATTATTTATGGTCCTGCTTTAAATTTTCAAAGATCATACTCGATCGAAAACTTCGCGATAACGTGTGTTTGATCTCTTTATGTTAATAAATATTGTTATTTATGATTTAAATGCCATATTACGGTATAATTCCCTAGTTGTAGTTGATAAGTTAGGATATCTAACCCTGTTTCGTTTTCATTTACAAATTCATCATCGGCAAGCAATATGGTAGATGCAATTTTATAAAGACATTCATTTTACATAGCTTGCATACGTTTTGAGGTTTTCGGAGCAGTAGTATTTTATGCCTATGGCCTATGAAAGTTTAATATTTTCTTATGCATGAATACAGTAATTGACTTTGACCATATTTAATGTGCACGTAGATAAATTTAAACATTTCCTTAGAATTTCAAACTAAATATTGTGCTAAAACGAAATAGATAAAATAATTTTTTTAGGTAACCGTTTTTATAAATATATACTATACCTATAAAAATGTGTAGCAATCCGATTGAATGTTGATGTAAGATAAGTTTTCCAATCACTTAATATTTGGTTATAAAACCAATAAATACATATTTGATTTCCCAACGAAATATTATGTAAAAACACCAGGATGCTTAGCCAAGTTGCCAATCGTTAGCGCTTGCTAGCGCATCGTAGTTTTCCCTCTCTGTCACTCCTACATAATAGTGCGACAAAGAGGGAAAACTACGATGCGCTAGCAAGCGCTAGCGATTGGCAACTTGGCTAAGCACCCTGCTGTTTGGCTGTTTTTGTACAATTATTGTTTTCACCATTAACGCATAAGGCCAGTACAAAATTCCTACAATTTCGGCTAATAATGTAAGGATTAAAAGCCGTGATATTTTCAGGGTACCCTTCTTATTGATAATAATTATTACTTACCTTTGTCATGTCACCTACACATTTGTAGGTGTGTATTATGTACGATTTTATTGTATAGTTTAAATATTTGATAGCTCCAACGTTAAATCACCAAGTACTCATATACACCTTGTCACAATGCACATAAATGTATTTGGAAATCAAATTAGTTACCTACTTATTTATTATGTCGGTATGATATTGTTTGTCCCTTGCGGTCTTATAGGCAATTTGTAAAGACCGAAAGGGGCAAACAATACTTATCGGCATGCTGAGTTAGGAGACGGTTAACATTTATCAATAAGGGGGTAAATTATTTGAAATACGACCCTACTAGGCCTGTTACGAACTTCATAAATCGTAAATTCCAAGTATTTATTTCATCTGCCCATGAACGAAGGTGTCATTGCATCGGTAATCGTGTATCTGTAACAACTAATACTCGTACTTGAAATTTTCGATTTTCGATATTCACGATAGGCTCTCAGTTTATAAAATGTTGAAGGTCTAGTTAATAAAGTTTTATAAATTCATAACGAAAAACATGAGGTGCCTTATTTTTGTGAAATTATTTCCCATTCTTCAAAAACACTTGTACTTAGGGAAGTATGTATTTAAGTAGGATGTCATAACTAATGACTTATTTTTAAGAGAAACAGTCACAAAATATCTAAGTAGGTTAAGCAATTTTGTATGCATTTATCGTTTGTATCTACCTAGTTTTATTAGTTGGGTACTCTTTTTAAGTACTAGCAGACATTACATAAGTACCTACCTGTCTCTCTCTGGTGAATTAACATACAATAAAAAATATTGCTATTAGATTTTTTTTCAATACTCCAAAAAGGGTTTTTTTTAGATTACGAGAAAACTTTCTTTTTTTTAAAATTGATTCAAGTGGTGGATTGGACGGACTGGAAAAAACCTGTATGCTAGTACTTATTCAATCACTACCGTACAACTACGTACTTTTTCAGTACAGGTGGTGCTTTTTTTAGTAATAGTGGTCCATTTATTGTCAGGTCGAAATTTTGGAGGGCCATCTGTACTGAAAAACGTCGTACGATAATCGTGCGAAAAGGAAATTCGCAGTTCGTGTCAATTAAAAACACTCCCTTCGGCACTGGTCTCACCGCGAGCTACTAAGCTATGAACTATGGGCTATAAACACGAACAAAAGATACGCACTCCCGTGTAAATAAACAAGACACGGCGATACTCGCCCGGCGGTAATAGCCGATAGTTGGGAAAGTATCGCCGTGTCTCTTTTATTTACACGGGAGTGCGCACCGTTTATAGCCGATAGTTCATAGCTTAGTAGCTGGCGGTGAGACCAGTGCCTAGGCCGTGTTTTAATTTATCGCCACTCGTTTCGAACTTTATTTTTTCGCACTTGTATCGTAATGTACCATTTGTGTTGCAATTAATAATACAATCATTAAACAAAATCGCTAATCAAAATCTACTCAGACATGATACCTACCCGAAAAGTCACAACATTTTTTTATTGATATATTATTTATGTTGCAACAGGGTCTATAAATCATTCCATTATATGTTTCAATAAATACACGGGTCAAAATACTTTTCGTTACCTTATAATTGCTTTTTCAGCAGTTTTTTGTCAGGTCAAAACTTCGGAGGGCCATCTGTACATCGATCTATTTTAAATTGATGCATCTGGACTGAAAAACGTCGTACAGACACGTGCGAAAATGAATTCCATAACTCGTGTCGATTATTTACAGCAACACGTTTCGAATTTAATTTTCTTGGAACATGTATCGTAATGTATAATTACTGAGTGAATTATTTGTACTTTTTGTAGGAGATAAAGTTAGTGTTTGGATTATGATCATATACAAATATGCCTACTTACCTACCTAAAATAATATTGTAAGGCTCGATTTCACCAAACTTTTATTCGAAGAATAAGGCTTACTCTCGGATAGTAATTCCAAAATTCCATAGTAATTTGACACTAGTAATATAGCCATTGTGGCAATCTTTGGGGGAGGCCTATGTTCAGTAGTGGACGTCTTTTGGCTGATATGATGATGATGATCTGAGATTAAGCGTTTTTCGTCGATTAAAAGTTTGGTGAAATCGAGACTTACCAGGAAACCTACAACTACACTAGATTTTTATATTCTCTGATTTAGTCGAAAAGTATTTTGATCTGTCTTGTCTATATAAGGTGGAAGTACTAGTACCCGACGCTGTACCAATACTCGTCATCATAGCTTGAGTTGCTATCGATAATATTTATAAAATCAACTATTGGGGCATTTAAACGATGATAAATGTATGTGCCTTTAATGCTTCATATCCCAACTTTGAAACAATTAGCTTATATTATAAATCATTTGCATAATTTTCCCAATATGTGACATTGAAACTTGTACTGAGGTGCCATCTATTGGGACTGCCAGCAAAAACACCTGACACTTACTCGTACAATGAAGTTGACTAAGAAAATTTGCAATTTTGAGAAATGTTGATATTGTCACCCTATAAAATAAATACTATTTAACAAAACTTACACATTACACTACTTTATGTAGATTTATATATATGAGCAAAATATCGTCATATATATAAATAATATTCTCTGTTAACATGTTACGTACTGGTACTTCCACCTTAACATATTATAATAACGTTAACGTATTTCAATTGATCAACCCGTACCTATAGATAGGTTAGATATTTGTAATGATAATTTTCTCGGAGGTTCGAATTGAAAACACATGCACAGTAAAGGCTTGTCCCCTTAATAATCATTTTGGATCTTTGATTAACTTATCACATCACATTGATTTATGCAATTTTACGTATTTGTAATTCCAAATATCAAATTTGCGCTTAGAATATCTTAATCCTATTGTCATATTTTATAATAAGTAATAGGTACCTACACTTTATTATAATAATTGTCATTAGTTCGTATATTTTTTCAATAAATGTTGTCAGTCTCAAGATAATATTGTAATTCTTATAAAATAATAAACAAATGATTTTAAATTAATTGTATATTACTTACTTCTTAACAATCACATAAATTACACCAACTTTCGGATAACAAAAGCGTCAAAAGATTATAGCAAGCAATAGGGCAATCATCAAATGTTAGCGAAATGCAGATAATCACCAAATAAAAAATTTAAAAACCAACTTCAACCGATTTCTCCAAGATCTCTGATTTGTTTCCATCATTGGTTTCCTGTCATCAAATTCTACTTTCTGAAGGCGAATGCTTGTAAATGAATTAAAATTACCAAAAACGCTACACATGTAAGTTGGGACCCTTTAAACGAAGCGTGAAGAAGCATCTAGCGGGCTGCAAGGCCGTGGCAACTAACAGGTTACTGATTATCTCCTGTTCGTTGCCGCCGCGATTTGGGCTCTACTTTTCACTTACGATCAGGTGGAGTGGAGCCACTTTGTTGTGCCAACATAAAAAAAAAAACACATGTACGTGGTACCTATAACATTTGAAGAGATCCCTTGATTTATCCAAGTTCCCATCATCAGACCCCAACTTGGTGCCACGGGACCATCTCGGGGTTATACACGTTCGATTATAAAAAAAATCAAATTGGTTCACAATTCTCGGTGATATTGGGGAACATTCATAGCACAAAAAAATCAGTCGAATTGAGAACCTCCTCCTTTTTTGAAGTCGGTAAAAAAATGACAACCGCTAACTTACTGCCCCTTAATTAATATCTGGGTACATGTACAATTTGCAAAACATGTTTTATTCATTAAACAAGTCGTCTATCTTTAAAGAGACCCGAGGCATTAAGTTGCTAGTTGTTACTGGAGTTAAAAAACTAATCATGTCCACGATTTCGCCCTGTTTAGTTATATTTGTTTAAAAGTTTTCGGAAAAGGTGATTAATTTTGTTTATACTCTGGCGAACCAGCTTGTCAGTAGGAAAAGGCTTGATAAAATGTAGGCGCGAAGAGTTAGCGTCCCATAGAAAATTTGAATTAGCCAGAGTACGAATGGTTTTTTCCATAATATAATTATAAGTTGTTCGGTAAATCACACACCTAGTTTTTTTTTCGTGTACTTACCTAAATAAAATGAAATTACTGTTAATCTTTTCTTTTATTTAAGAATAAAATTACGAAAAATTACTTTTACACACGATAGACATTTCAAATTACGAACCAAAACAAAAATAATTGCTACCTACAGTAAAAATAATACTATTATCGATTTAGTCTGTAATTTTGGCGTTTTCTCAGACAAAACAAATAAAATTTATCCAAGACAAGTACTTAGGTTTGGCTAAAAATGTTGTAAATGGCCTAGACTATCACCCACTTTTAGTTTTGCATTCGGTTACCCTCCCCTGTTAACACCCTATATATTTTACAGAAGGCTTAAAATGTTTTCTACGCTTTTGGTGTAGATAATGCTTAAAACCTCCTTAGAAAATTATTCAAGTGACAACCAAAGAAAATCTTAGGTATTACCGCACAAGGATGAAAATGTAATGAAAAAGTGAACTTAATATAAAGCTTTTAAAAACAAGCGTAGGTATTTAATATACCTATTGGATTATGATTATTGATGAGGCTAAAAGTGGTCTAATAATAGCTACGTTACGAGCAAGTCTGTAAAAAAATCGAAAACTATATGCATTATAACTATTTTAAGGATACATTGCAAAGACAAGGGTCAATTTTATTACAAACTATCAACTTGAGCATAATAAAGTGGCGCCACCAACTGAGCAAGAAGGCAAAGAAGCTACTGAACAACCTTTATTCTAGCAATGGGCAATTCTGTCAGGCAACAATAGATGGCGCTGCCATCAACGTCTTGAATAGATAGACATAGACTGGCATCTATCCTACATATGTATATACATGCTCGGGGAGATCTTAATGTTCATCCTATCCTATCATATATAGCTTGAGTTGCCATCGATAGGATAAAATCAACTTTGAAATAATCAGCTTATATCTAAATTATTTGCATAATTTTAAGACAGGATGACATTTATTAAGACTGAGTGTTAATATTTTCAATATCCCAATATGTGACATTAAAAACTTGTACTGAGGTGCCGTCTATTGGAACTGCCCACGAAACCACCTGACACTTACTCTATTACAATGGAGTTGACGAAGAAAATTTGCAATTTTGAGTTGTCCATAAAACAAATACTATTTTAACAAAACTTACAAACTCCTCTGCCAAAGAAAATGACGATACTTTATGTAGATTTATATAGGTATATAAGCAAAATATCGTTATTCAAATAAATATTCTCCGTTTACATGTTACAGAGTAGGTATTATATTCTTTGCATGTTACGCACTGGTACTTCCACCCTACCTGTCGTGTATTTTATAATTGGTGTATTCGTGTTCCATAATATGCCTATTGTCTATTAATTAAGCACGCAATGTACGTAACATTATAAAACATTACTACTTAATACCCGTCTCGTTCAATTAATTTGTTTTAATAGCAATGCTTTGTATCGAATACTACTTAAACGAATAATTAGGATTCGCCGAGTTACTTTATTAAACTTTATTGCACAGTAAATTATGTAGATACAACAGTTGCACTTTAAGACAAGTCTACCAGTCAACCTGCAGGCCAAACAGAAATCATTATTGGTTTGAAGGGTACCATAGGTAATTAAATACAATAACAAAAAATTAAAAATTTAATTTTGGGCTCATTAGACTCAGTCTAATGTATGTAAATGAAATGAGATTTTGATAAAAGCTTAAGTTCATAAATGTATAAAGTTTTTCTTCGGTTACCGCGAGGATTACTCATGAAATAAAACTATGAAAACGGATAAACTCGCGTATATTAACTAATTTTAACTTCATTCCGACGTTTCGAACACTTTACAGGGTTCCGCAGTCAGTCATCCGCAGACCACGAACCCTGTAAAGTTTTCGAAACGTTGGGATGAAGTTAAAATTAGTTAATATACGCGAGTTTATCCGTTTTCATAGTTTTATTTCATTCATTAATGTAGTTTTTAACAATAACTTTTTATTAGGTACTTTACCACAGTCAAGTAGGTATAATGTATACATTGTATATACTTTATTGAATGATATGAAGGATTTGGGTTGTTCACTAAGGCAAACCAAGAGAAACATTAGGCACTCTATTTTTTCCCAGCGCTTCGTCGCTTTTCTCATTAGTACTCTAACGCTCATTAATTACTTAACTACGGTTTCATTCAATTACCTCATCATATCAGCTAAAAGACGTTTACTACTGGATACAGGCCTTCCCCAAAGATTGCCACTATGACCGGTCTTGTACCTACTAGATAAAAAAAAATCTCATGATTTGTTGTAGACTTATCAAAAACCCATCAGAAATAACTCACTGATTGTCATAGATATTTCGAGTGATATGTGTTCGTAATGTATGTAATATTTAGACAGGTAGGAGTTTGTCAGGTAAAGCCTTGTAGTTATAATGTGTATCTAGAGCCAGAGTCTACGTGACATATGGCATTTCAAAGCCCCACTATATTGCAAAGATAAAAAGGAAGCCTGAACTTATTAGAAGACGATTAGATATTTAACTAGGCACTTTAGGACATTTTGGGTATTCAGGTTATTTAAAAACACGACATACTTAACAATAGTTTTTATTCAAGATAAGGTAAAAATAGTTATTTAGCAAATTAACCTAGGTATTTTTTCTATTTAAGAACTAGTATCATGGCAAATAATAATTCAAACCTCCTAAATGTCCCTCGTCCCTTAATCTCTGCTTAAGCAGCCGTTCTTCTTCATACCCGTCTATACCCAGCCCCAATCGTTCGATCAATCTTTCGCCTTTGTCTCCATGGAGCCCCACGAACTGGCGACGCCGTCTCAACGCCACGTCGGGATCGAAGTCCCAGGTCTGCTCGTTGTGGAGAACCGGTAGCCCGACCAGGTTTGTCTGGATGAAGGCCCGGATGGGCCCGATCGGATCCGGAGCGGTGACCAGCCGGTAAAAGAGCACGCAGAAATATATTGTTATCTGTGGCAAAAAAGGATGTTTCAGAGACGGATGGGGCGATCTTTGGGATATTTTTTTTTCAGAATTTTACTTATATACAGTAGGTAGTTTCTGCAAGAATGTTGATCTTATTATTTTCTATTTTAAATTAAACCTAGGACTAACCAACGACTACTAATACTGATGCAGAATATCTTACGTACCTATCGAGAATTTACTCTTTTTCTTCACATGACATGAATACCTTACATGAAGACCTTATTGTCATATTACCAAAACTAGCATTTTCAATATAGAATAATTAAGCAAAATACTACTTAAAAAATGACAAATTATCGATCATATAGGCATTCCATGTTGATTGTTACCCCTGTGTAATTAGGAAGTGTGGATCCTCAGTTTAATTGGCACCTATGGCTATATACCTGTTTATTTTGAATTTAAGAAACAGGAAAGTCTGTTGCATCAACTTCCAGCTTGAGGTAATACTATAGGAAGGTATAACTATCGCCTAACATCAAACCCACTAAATACTCGTACTGTACTATTATGTTTTTTTTTTATAGAATTTGCGAATAATGTGCACAGATCAAAGAAATATAATCTATTGGTAAGAGTTGATTACAACATTGATTTTGCATTATTCAACGACGTAAATAGATTGGATTAACACCCATTTTTTATACAAAGTTTGTTTACATTGTTCGCAACTGCTATTAAAATGAAGTATAGCCTATTTATTAGATTACACTGATAGTTTACAATCGGTAGGCTCTTTCTTACGTACAAAGGATTGGACAAAAAGATCCACTGAAATTCTATGCTTGGCTATCGACTCATAAGTAAGCATTCTCGCGAAAAGAGAAAACCAATAAAAGCAACCAATAAAATCAAGGAACGATTTAATGGTGTTCAAATTTAAATATAATTAAACGGTTAAAATTAAGTGTATTTAGTCACTACACACGACATGTTTCGGAGAGCCTAGGTCTCCATTATCAAGCACTGAGCCCGCTTTCATGCCTCTCGACTCGCAGGGTACACTACACATGTCATGTAACATGTCGCTCGTAGTGAGTAAATACACGTGAGTTTAACCATTTAATTATATTTATCGTGTTCAAATTTGTAACGAAAGTATCCATTGGTTTTGTATTTTAAAAAAGGTTACAAAGCGGAATGATTAAAAAATAGTTTAATTTGTTTCTATTAGCAATAAAACAAACTCTTCTCACGTAAATATGCACAAGACTCTCTCATTTTGATATTTACTAACGCGCACAGCTTTTGAACCCAGAAACGGAAACAATCATTCAGTTGGGGTAGGCCTGGCAGTCTAGCACTGACTTCACGTTCACCATACAAAGAAGAATGCAGTTTTTTTTTCATACCATACACACACACCAATGGTATCTAAAGTTAAGGTGCAACAAAATTTATTGTGATCATTTCATCAAAATCAAACCAAGCATTGTCCCGGAGTGATACTGCTATAAAACTCAATTTACCCTGAACCGAACCACCACTAATTTGATCACACTTTGTATAAAAAAATATCGGTCGGGCAGCACTGCATTATGGTACATAATAGGTATCACAATAATACACTGTATATTAAATATATTTGTATGAGGCAGTAAAATCACGTCACTATAAAACACTCACAAACAATTTCTTCATGTCGAACCGGATCGCGTGCGGAGCGAAAACCAACTGTTCCGACCAGGTGGGTTTATACCGACTTTACATATAAAGTAGGCGATCCGATTACTTAACCCTTAAGGCCTTATATCACGACGCCGCGGACCAAGACGTCCTTTTGATGGCGAGTCACTGTTGCAACAAACCATGGTTTTGTCACAAAAATAATATTAATTTCGAGGTCAAGTTTACATAAGCGTGCTTTGTTAAAAATGAATAAAAGTAACGCTAATGAGATTTATTGGTTAATGGCTTTGTCATTATACTAACGAACGTAGACAGTGTAATAATACCTACACTACACTTTTAGAGAAATAATTCTCCAAAAATAAACAGAGGTACTTATTTTACAATCAGCAGGTAGCTTTAGCTTCATTGAAAATCGAAATAAATATTTTCTAGGATAAATTACCTATTTATTTCCAACTCAAATTATATTGATTTAAACTATCTTGATTAATCGCGTAATGTTACATTTAATATTATCCTGACGTTTCGGGCATAACGTTACACCCGTGGTCGCAGGAAGTCTGCTATGATGAAGACCCGATTTTCGTCAAAACTGAATTTAGATTACACATCAAAATTAAGGATTACTTAATTGCAGCCCACTCTGTCCAACGCAGTGGCCTATGGATAATATGGGTATGCCGCAACCAACACAGAGAGGTCGCGTGTTCGGTTCCCGTACACTAATCAATTTCTAAAATATTGTTTGTTATGAAACTTGTATCAAAACTTTTTGTAGGTATTGCGTTCAGCTATGAAACGAGACATATTTACGTGTAGGCAAAAGTATGATCTCATTTATGACATAATACCTTCTCAAAAATCAAGTTATTTGGAGGCGTGCCTTTCATTTTGATTCATCCATATTTTACTTAGAATTCGCACAATGTACGAACGTCACAAAAAGGCGGTCAAGGCATGTAGTTCTAAACTATTTCCGTTTAAAGGCAGAGTTTTTACCAACATACAATGCATGAATGAACAGTAATACAGAAACAAGGACAAGTGTACTTATTATTGAAATCGGGGAAAAATGCTATAATCTGAATAATCATTTGATAAATTCACACAATAAAATAAGTAGTCAAGTTGTGACGTCGTTGAAATAAAAAATCCTATTTGTTAAAAAAATAAATAAAAAGTAATAAAAATAAGGTTGTCTGGAATCTGGAACAAATTGCTCTTCAGCAGCGTAACGCCCTACTCATCCTAATCTTATTTAGTAAACAATTTTCCGACTTCTTGGTACAGTCACCGACAATAGTATCTTGCCCTATGTACTCGTAGGAGGATTTTGCGGCAGTTAGAGTGCCTTGTCTTGTTTGGGCCAAAACAAATAAAAATATAATGAATCAATATTACGTTAATAATATTTTTATTTTGTGGCCTACCTAACGTACCTAAACTTTATTTTTTAGTTGAAAAGGACCGCTGGACCTATCATATTCAAAATAGTTTTATTGTAAAGTATTCTATAAGCCCACTATTCATGATTTTTTTCATATTTTTGGACCCAATGGATCAAAAGTTAGAGGAGAGTAACTTTTAGAAAAATTTTACTACAATTTATTCTACCACATGCTGCGCTGCGGACAGACAGACAGACGAACACTACCGACAGAGGGTTAGACGGACATGGTGAAACTAGTTATTCTACAGTCTACTACTACGAAACCCTAAAAAGGCGATCAATAAAAAAAAATTGGCGCCATGAGTTTATTGTCCATACAGAATTTACCGCCTTTTCTACTGACATGCTGACCAGTGAATATTAAACCTTCATAGACCTATAAAAATTTATTATAGTTTGTCTAGGGTTTTACTCACTTAAGGCACAGACAGAGAATCATACCGCTTCTTTCTTAATCTAATATTATTGACTCGAAAAAGAAATGCATTATTATAGCGATTTGTTCCTACTGTTACTGCCAAAGTTGGTGTGACAGCCTATATTTAAACTTAGTAAAGTAAAAAAATTAAATCATCGCGGGTTAGCCACTCTGCATTCGACTAATTCTTTGTGTTTAATCTATGGCCTATCTTTGGGACACAAACAAGTATTTAAGCTGATGGCCCTTGTAACCAAAGCTTTAATAAATAAATAAAAACAACAAACATTTCATTTGTTTACATAAAGTCATAGTTGAATTAGCATTATTTAAAGTATTTTTTGGCAATAGTAATTAAATAATAACAAAATTTAATCTTGTGTTAATTTTTTTTTAAATGTAAACGTATACGTAAAATAAATGTGTTCATAGTGCAGCTCCTAAATGATAACTTATATGCAGATGGCCGGTGTAGGTATGTACAATTATTTGAAATTTTAAGCATTTGGGGTTATGTTACGTTTTATGTTTCCTCTATTTTCTTTTTCATTTCATCGAATCAGTTGAACACTCCCCTTTGTCGATGCCATAATCATAAATACATAATAAAATATTTTCCTCCACAACAATCATAAATAACTATTTCTTCAATGATATATAAGTAAAGATACGTTATACTCTAACAAAATGAGCGAAATAAATACTTCACATCATACACCTACAATTTATTGACAGTTGACATACACCTATCTTTATACTTCAAAATGCGTAAAAGAGATGGCAAAATACATATACTCGTATTTAATAAAAAAAAAAGAGACAACTAGCATTTGACAATTGCGCGTGCATTCTTTTATTGATAAACATTGTTTTGTCTTTGTTACTCTCGGTCTTAAACAGCATAAGCTTGCCTTTTTCTCTAAGTCAGTCAAAAACGTCAAAATGGCGTCCTATTTATTTTCAATAAATAATAAAATAGAAAAAAATATATAATTCAGTTTAATTGCGCATGTTGTGTGATGCTAAGGGCATTTTTGCATTTTATTTTGTGGTTTTTCACTATTGTATAACATAAAATGACATTTTAGGGCGCAGTTCATGTGATTTGCGAGAACTCGGCAGTGGTACACACCTCTCGGTGGTCTGGGTAAGACTAAGAGCGATTGTTAGAATTATCGCAATCTGAGCGCTTCAATTTTAGAGCCGGTGTAACATATCTTTACTTATTATATCATTGTATTTCTTATGCTAATATTGTCACCTCCAAAAGAGGAATAATTTTTTTCTAATTTTTACTACCCGACGTACTGGTTTACAAGACCTATTTTTGATGCGAAGGGTCGCTCATAAACAAAACTCCGGGCCGTTTTACACGGCTAATTTTGTTCGATAAACGCCTTATATAATTTTTGTGTTATATTCTCACCTTGAACGCATCGATAACAAAGCGTTTCCCGCCATTTTGGTCCGCCGTCTCTGATTGGCCAGGGCCAGCGCTATCCCTGTTTTACCGACTGGGCTACCGGCGCTCGGCGCTACCGCGCAAATACAAACAAAAAAAATCAATAACTTTGACAACCCTTATGACGTTTGATTACGTATGTTGTGAACCATATTTAGGAATAATTTTACATTTTACAGACATAAAACGATGCAGGAATACGATGACGACTATTTTTTTGAGGAAGACAAAATGTAAGTATTCAAAAAACCCGCATCCAAGACCGGTCTTGTTATCAGTTGCACTTATCAGTGAACTTCCTTTATGTTGCAGAGCGATATTGTTTTTGTGACTGTTGGTTTGTGTTTCGTGCGAAATGTGGCAGTATAACCAAGTTTTTCCTTACAACGACCCACGGATCAACACCTTAATGTATACGTACATGACGCGAAGCATGTTTGAAGATAAACAGTAATTAAATTATTCTTTTCTAATTCGTCACTTAAAATAATCAATCAATAGTTACCTACACAAAATTATTGTAACTAATTAGAAGGTTATTTTCTAATTACATGTCTAATAGAACGCATTAGATATAATTATATGATCAGTAATATGTTATTTAATGTGCAACAGGTATAATATTATTTCTATCCTACATTATTATATGGGTACGATATCTTGGCGAACCTAGACTATTGTAGAATATTTAATTGGGTGAATTTCTGTCTAGAATATCAAAAACCGTGTAGATACCAAAATAGAGTTATTGAATGCAAATACTTAACTGGTAGTAATTAAAATATTTCTCGCAACTATAAACCTATATCAATTGTTAGAAAAACAATAGTTTCCATATTTATGTAATTATTATTTAGAATTCTTCTTTAATGGTTTTGCACTCTTGCAGCGTTTTTAATATCTTTATTTTTATTATTTTAATCCAGCGTTTCCACACAACCAGGGAGATCCAAACAAACTCGTTCACAATTTTTATTAGTTTCTATAGACGAAAGGTAAGTTAAGTATAATGAAAATTAAATTTAGGTAATTCATTTAAAAAACTACTACTTAGGTCACATGGTTTATTTTCAACATAATTTAAAATGTTTCGTTCAGTGCTAACGTCTATCAAGAGTCGACCGTGGAAGAAATCGCAATGGAAACTGATAATAATGAGTGAGTATGTCTCATTTGTAGCCTAGACTAATATAGAGATAGCAAAAGTTGAACTCACTATAATAATATGTACTAACATAGAGTGTTAAACTTTCGTTGTATTGTACGTAAACTTAAATAATGATTTGAATTGAATAACTTTTATGCTGTTGAATCAATAATAATCAGTAACAAATAAGTGAAACATTAACCTTCAACAGTTACAAACACCATATATGGCGTGAAACGACTAATGTAATGTAACCCGTATAGTGTTACCGTAATTTCATAATGCTTTTAAATAACTTATTTAACAGTTGAGTGACCTAACTGTACATTGAAATAACAAGAGATATTAACAACACGAGACTGTACTTTAACCCAAAAATGCTAACTAAGTAATTAACGAAAAACTGTATCGTATCGTATCTTAAATGAGATCTTTGCATCGCATTATTTCTGTATGTAGATTGGAGGACTTTAGTACCAAAGAAATAATTATTAAAGTAACGTTCAGGAGAGATCATTATTTTACACAGTTAACCTCATCTGAATATTATACCTACGGACCTTTGGCATTCTGTTATTAACATGAATAACTTAAATTCAGGCATTTAAAAGAGGGCCAAGAGACAGATCAGGACACGGAATGCATTTTTAACGACTTGCGTCGGGAGCGGTACATGGTACAACACCAAGATCTGCTGTAAGTGAGCCTCGTCACTCTTCTACTTGTGATCATCAGTTTTATTAGATGAGCCTAGAATCCTTATGCCCAACTGAGCCATACATATAAAAAGCGATATGTTCTTCATCAACGTCATTTCACTGTGCCTGCTAAGTGCTTAAATTCGCTAACGATAACAATTTGGTAACACGTTTGGTGACGGCAGTAAAAATACATTTGTCACCACCCCAACTCCTGCGGGTGTCGTAAGAGTCGACTAAGGGATTGAATTGGACTATATCCGTGTATGACTCAGTGTGTTATCGCTATCAAGCTATCACCTACAATGCTACAGGTTGAGCAAGCTTACATTTGAGCTTGCTAAAATACAATTTAGCGTTTTGTGTGATGTAGACTTTCTCGTCATATGCTTTATACTAATGAACATAGTGGTCGATTCAAGTGAATCCTTGTTTGTTCACAGTGTGTTGTATTTTGATTGATCAATTAGCATTAGTAAATTTAGACCAAATGTAGAGCTAGCGCTAGCGATTAATAGAATATACGTTATAACCATAAACCAGTGTTTTATTGTCATCCTTTTCACCCACTTCGTTGTCTTTTACGGAAACCTAAATCTACGAACATTAATATCACTATACCACTAATTGGAGTTCAAGGCCAAAGAAACTACGACATATGCGTTATTGTCAAATCTGTCAAAGTCTCTTATGTCATTGTCAAATAAAGTTTTCAGGTTCCGACAACCTTTTTGTCATTAAATTTTTTTATTTAAATTAATTCGTAATAAAAACATTACATACCCCTGTAATGTTTGTACACCTTTTTGTTTAATATGGCTATCACAACTAGGATTTTCTTAAGAACACGTAAATAAATAAAAACTTTTCTCTAAACTAACATTGATGGAGATGCCGTGTGGTGACGGCAGTAAGAATACATTTGTCACCACCCCAACTCCTCCTGCGGGAGTCGACTAAGGGATTAAAGTGTCACTGACCATTCTACAAGATTGATGATGGGCAGCAGCGTCATCATAGTGGACACATTACTGCGATCGCCAATCCGCTTGCCCAGCGTGGCGATTATGGGTATTTACCTCCTAATGCGTCTATACGCATAGTTAATAGGAGAGGCCTACGTCCAGCAGTGGACTATCATAGGCTGATGATGATGATGAACATTGATGTGACAAAATTGTATCGTAAAGAACTTAAAATGATAAGAGCCTACGTTTCAAAACCTATTTTAAAAAGAAATTGAATTACCAGTGAACAAACGACAGCGTGCCATATTTATTAAGACAGTATGGTTAAATTACTAAGTGAGCCCCTGCCTTATCACGGGTTAAAATTATAGGATAGAAATATGGAAAAGTAAAATGAGAGCATTTTTGTATTTTATTTTTTATTTGTCTTCTTTATCACTTATCCTCCTGAGTCCTGGGTAATAATCGAGTGGCCTCCTATAAAAGCCGAGAGTCCTTTATAACACCTTCAGTGTTGAGTCCTGAACTTACTGTCGCTTATTTTAAGGTTTAAAATGAGTTTGTCAGATTTTTGTTGGAACAAAGTTGGTTATATACTCTTAGAGGTATATTTTAAGCATTTTTTTACAAATTATTTGGGCGTCATAAAGGCCTCTCGGCTTTTATGTGACTAAGATTATATTATGTACATTTTTTTTTTTAATCTATCGAATATGTGTCGTTTTGTATAAATCAGGTGTATCTTCGAAAAATAAAATTTTACGAATACGAAATGTGAACATAAAGCACGCTACAAAGTATTATTTTGTAATTTCCTAAACGTATGCAGAAATAGGATTTTAATTTATGTGTAGTTAAATTGCTGTACCAAATGTTATTAACACCTGAGGTGATACAAGCGCAATATCAACTTTGTTACTAATAATTGCGGATTAATTAATTTTATTAAAATATCTTGTATTTATGTCTTGTGTTTATATTGTTTCTAGAAATTAAAGAATTAAAATGACCAATAAATAAGATATCTCAACGCCTGTTTTTAGAAGATAAGGATTTACTATTGTAAGAACAATTCATTACTATGGCAATATTTTCGTAGTTTCTTTGGCCTCGAACTCCAATTACTGGTATAGAAGAATCAATAGAATGTGTGCAGCACGTGTAGGGGAGCGGTCTTTAGGGGATATGATATGTTTAGTGGAATTAAATTTTATATTAAAAAAATATTACCTACTTGTACTTACTGCGGCTTTGCGCATACTGTAGACTGCCACATCGAATAAACACAATACCTAGAGATAAAAAATTAAAATTATAATTTAGTCTATATACCTACCCAATCTCTTAGGTAAGGATGTCGTTCTTTAGTAGGTAGTACACTCGCACCTATAGAATCGACGTGCCAATTTCACTTTAAAAAAATATTAGAGACTTTTTTTTAATATTTCACAATAAAAAAATGTAATTGAGTTTTGGAAATGGAAATTCCTACCTAATATTCACAAGAAACGATAAGAAGAATCTAACCTTTTCAGACTTGTTGTAATTTTTCTATAGTATCAGTAATATCCCAAAATGAATAATACGTATACGATTTGTACCTACCTAATGACAGCGTCAAGCGTAATTTTCCACATGATCTGTGAAAACGAAAGTATCCAATAGCTCCTTAGCAAGTTCGCACACGCTTACGTTAGGGTCAGCTAGCAGGGGCAACACTCGTTACTGTAATTGCCAAACGTGCAGACCTTTTACTATGGCACACTTGCATAATTTATGAAATTTATGTCGATGTGTAATCAAATCAATAATAAAACAATTCAAAACAATAAAACAATTTTTTTGTGTATGCATTGGAATTCCAAAAAGCAAAATCGTCAAATTTTACATTATTTTGCCTTTTTTCTTCAGTTGTGATTGGCTATATATACAGACCCCTTAACGATATAAGTGTGTTTTAACCTAGGTTTATGGTCGTGATTTCGTCTGTGAATACAATTATAAGATCAACTTAGGGAATTAATAATGTGTTCCATAATATTTCAGGGGCATGACAGTGACGTCAGGCAGTGTCTCACTGGCGAAGGACGAGAAGAATCTTATAGGAATCAGCATTGGCGGAGGAGCCCCATTGTGTCCTTGCCTTTATATTGTACAGGTTTGTATACTCAATAAACGCGGTCAATTAAAATGTTCTATGGACAATCAACACTTCCCGCCTGTTTTTTTTTAATTAGCTGCCTGTTTTAGACACAGTTATTATAAATTTTCATGACAAGGGATTATGTATTTTTTTATAAAAACGTTAGGTATACTCTGTCCAACCAGCATGTCAGAAGAAAAAGGCAGCAAATTTTAAAAAATGTAGGCGGGACGAGTTGGTTGTCCATAGAACATTTGAATTTGCCGTCTTTTATTACTGACAAGCTGGTGGGACCGAGTATGCACATGTTATTGTGTTATTCAGGAAATTATTCCCTAATCAACTGAAACGCTAAGTAGACATTGACAGGTTAAATAATTATGTCACAGTAGAAAGTAAGAAAGAAATAACGTAATCTAGAAAAACCGCTCTGAATTATCAATCTAGATAACTTCCCCGTCAGTGAGAACTAGAGCTAGCATGTATTAAACGCGTGTAGGTACTGTAGGTACACTCAAGTGCAAAAATAAGTATCGAAAGAATACGCTCATAAATATGTTACGACGTTCTTATTACACAGAATTAGAGTGCACTGGGACATATTTTTGAACATTTTTGTGTACACCTTATTTTGTCTTTGACTGTACGTACATAATATATAAGTAGTGCAAAATCTTTTTCCTTTATATTTTCACAGAATCGGCCTAGTTTATTTTTCTGTTTCAATATGATTTCAATCAGGGATCGCAACCGGTAATCTGAATACAGGTTTTAAATAAGGTATTACCTGTAATAGCGAATTTCGCTACGTATATCGGTTAATGTCAAAATAGTGGTATAATCAATATTGGTATTCAAATATATTAAAGGTTATTTGACAGCAATACCTATATAATGAGATTTACCCCTAAACACGATAACCGGTATTAACTGTCAATGTCAGTTCTGTCAGGCCAAGAAGTTGTTCTAATATGTGGATACTATTCTCTTAAGATTATTATGACAAAAAGGCCAACCTGAATATAATCATAACCCGAAAGAAACTTAATTCCATTAAGTTAAGGTTTAAGTTACTTAAAACAAAGAGGGTTTCCTTAGCTTTTTGCAGGTAAGTGTAAATCGTTTATGATGAGAAAACAGGACAGCAAGTTTTCGAGTGTTATCGCCTTTATTCGAGTCTCATTCTTATAAACGAAGGATAAAGATCTTACGGACTGTTATATCATAATCAGTGACATATTCTTTTCGATTTACACTATGCTAATGCATATGTTTTCGTTTAGTTATACACGTTTTGGCAAACAACCCTTTAATCTAGTTTATTATTAAAATTATATATTACATGAGCCTTGTATTTTTCCTATAACCCCTGCCGCCCAGACCATAAAATTTGCCTGAGAATTTTGAATGAATAATGTAGGAAATAGAATAGAATTTCTTTTGTTTAAGGAGACCTTTTAATAGGCCTCTGGGCGGCAGGAGGAATATATTTTTAATACCTAATTCAGAGTTTTCATACGATTTGCTCAGCATCCAACTCACACATGTGCAGTGTTTTTCTGCTTCCAGTAGCAGACAAATTTACCCAACTTGACAAAACTTCGATGGCGTTGCGGTATGTACATCGAGTTCATAAATACACGGTGGAATTTAATCGGTGAACAGGAACCCATTTTTCTAATTCAGTAATCGATGGCGGTCACGTTTATGTAGTACTTAAGTGAAACCAAGTTTTTTTTAGCATAATTTTTTTTTATGTTGAAATTAAAATTTATTGTCACCCTATGTAAAATAAGAGCGATGCATGGCTGATAGTTTGAAAAGAGGTATTAAGCCGCGTTTATATTTGTCTGTTGTGTTGTGTTATGACGCATCAGAACGGTATCGGTTTCAACTATTTAATATCGTTGCATTCACATTTATCTGATGCACTGTGTTGTGACGGCGTGTGTTGTGTCGCGTCACGAGCGATCCCGGTCCGCGTCAGACCGGGTGAGGTACGGGGGGCGGGGAAGCGACACGGCACAGCAGTGTGAACGCGCCAGTGTCGTGTCGTGATGCTAATGCACAATTTTCTGAGGAAAATAATTCATATTTTTTTATATAAAAACCTTACATTAAACATACACCAAGTCTTTCTTTTGTACCAATAGGCTTGCGAAATTTTATCTGTATTTTTTTGATGTCTTCTGCAATCAAACTATGAATTTTTTCATACTGTGCCTTCAACGTTCTAAAATAGACAATGAAACTCGCCTTTAGTTTCTCTGTTTCTATTTACTGGATGAATCCAGTACCTCCTTCTCTTCTTTCTTTTGTAAGAAGCGTAGCCAGCGCCAATAAATGCAATTCATCTTCAAAATCGGAATTTGAATCGGATGATTCTTGAAAGAACATTGCGAACGTGTGAGCTACCCGAGTGCTGAGAACGAACTGATATAAAATTGCGTCAGAATGCGTCATAGCACGTCATATAAATGTGAACGGTAGCCATCACGACAGAGAGCATCATAACACGACACGACAGACAAATGTGAACTTAGCTTTAAACTTTTCAGACTAAACCATTAGTAGGGTGACAATAAATTTTAATTAAAGTTTAATTTCAACATAAAAATTTGTTATGCTAAAAAAAAAACTTGGTTCCACTTAAGTACTACATAAACGTGACCGCCATCGATTACTGAATTAGAAAAATGGGTTCCTGTTCACCGATTAAATTCCACCGTGTATATGAGCTAATCCAAGGATTCAAAAATAAATGAGCATAGAAAGATACATGTGCATTTGAACAGATTTACCAATCAAAAATACATATTACCTGTGATATTTATCTGAACATGTCTCACATAAATATATAAGCAACTGAAAAGTCATAAATATCTGTACTAATATTTTTCAAAATTATATAACTGAAACCAAACTGAAACTCAACAAATATCTACGCAAAACTTTTTCCGTATATTTTGACAATCATCGAAAAGAGTACCGTACTGTCAAATCATACTTTTGTCTCTTTCACTTTACGTGTTACGTCATAGAAGTGTCATTAGCATTTGCTTGCGGCTTTTTACCCATATTTGCCGTTTTGTATTTTTGATTAACTTAAAAGAGGTTGTTATCAACTTTAATGACTGACCACTTACAAATTTATAAATGATATTGGTACAAACAGCAACACAGCTAGGTATACACTTCAGAAATTGGAAAAATTGCATGAAAGAGAATCACACTTACAGTCACGTGTCAGTTACATAGGAATGTTGAGCCACGTGGCAAAGGATGCAATTTGGTCGTGTAATATTATGGGTTCGGTATTTTTCGTTAGTAGGCATAGGCACGATCGCGACATTTCCGATGGTCCCCGATGATATGTCATCGAATCTCTGTTGCGTCAAAATTTCAGTATTTGAAAACTAGTTGACATAATAAAAGTTCCTTCGTCTACGAAAATTAAGAATTAGCTATCGGCCATGATTAGACGCTAGATGTCGTTGTTCCTAGTGGAAACTGGATAACGACAGTTCTTCATAGATTTGTTTAAAACCGTTTAGTAATTTTACCATGGTTTCTTCAAATCAGATGCCATGATTTATTTGACATTAATAGGCGAGGTATTTTTTCAAGTCAAGATAGTTTTACAAATAGCTATGTTATCGGGCAATTTTAAATTATTTTTTTCATTGACAGAGACAAATGCTATTGCTGTCTTTATTATAAATTCATTACATCTCTTAGTTGACGTTAGTTGAATACTTATGTAACCTTTGTGGAAATATGGTAAATAGATGTTTGACAGTCTACCTATAATCCTTTAATCTGTCAGTAGCCATACAAATGTTGAATAGAGACTTCATAGTTTCTGGCTGAAATTCTAACTTTGAAAAAATATCTGACAGTGACAGCCGTTGAAAGGAAAATGAACGAAAATTTCTAGATAGCAGCTTAGCAGTCAAATTACCGGCTCTGAAGTTAGATTGACGTCTCCAGGACTAAAGCGGATGTTATATATAACGTAACTATAGTAACGTCAGCTTCCGGAAAAATCGCGATCAGTCATTGGTTAAACGTTTTTGTTATTACGTAACCATGGTAATGTCACCTTCTGAAGCAACCGCGAGCGCTCATTGGTTAGCCGTAGCAATGCCTGTGCCATTGGTCAACAGAGTTCGGCCGAAGTCGTGATACCAGTCTCATAAGATTTCGGAATCCGATTTGTATTATTCGACCAAGTTGCGAACAGTGCGAACAATCAACATTCCCGTGTATTATTTAGTTTGAAGTTGACATAATATAAATATATTTATCTCTTTCATTTTCTCTCTGCTCTGTCTTTAATGGTCCGTTAGGAGTGTTGCTGTTTGTACTTTATTTCCTGCCGTGTATAGTAAGTGTAAGAGTACGTAAAAATTTCAATGACAAATTATCAATAATTAATTATTTTAATTAGGGGGCTATCAAATAATTCTGTCATCGGTCAAGTAAAAACGCGCATAGCATTTTGACATTACATGTATCTGGCCTACTCCAATGAAGGCGTCTTTAAAGTGCTGACAGAGACAGAAATTTTCGGATTTCGAAGTTCGCGGTAGGGCCGCTGTACCAACATTTGTTACATCCACATAGGTACGTAAAATTTATAAAATGTATTGTGGTATTTGGCGTGATTTCTGTATGAAACGAAGTTTTTCTATTGTTATTTTATGTTTCACAAATAAATATTCGATAGGAAGTAAATGCGCTTATATTTATTTAGTGATAGTGCGTACTCTATTAGTCTAGGGCGTTTGTTTATTGTATGAAAAGATGTAGAGCCATTTTAAATGATTGGTTTTGTTTGGCTCATTGTGTTTATTGCTTGGCCCTTTTGAGCATTTTAAAAGTTTAATGCAGCGGAATAAAATGGATTCACATACATTTATTTTAATCTTAGGAGTAAAATGACCAGAGCTTTAAGTTATATTTTTGAAAAATACGAATTGAAGTACTTTTCGTCTTCAATTTATGAATAAAATGTGGCCTTTTTGCAGCATGTTTGAGAAAAAACTATTTAGTCATAGTGTGTACCTGACATCTTATCTATCAAACAAAAGTCAGGAATACCGGTATTAAATAGAGGTATTTAATATCGTTAATAGTGAATATATAGTGAATAAGACAAAAGCGGAATGACAGCATTACCTCTAATTCGAATACAGGTATTGTTTTTTTATTGGTAATCGTTTGACAGTTCTAATAGGGGTATTCAATAAAACCGGTTGTGCAATCCCTGATTTCAATAATGAAATATCGGAAGCCATAGCAGGATCAGGAAATTATCCTCCAAAATCGAATACCTACTACGGCTTCATCTCTAGTCCAGATGAAAATCTATTCCCCTTATTCATAAGCGTCTAGTAACTTAGCAAGCCTCTAAGCATCGTTTGCCTCTTTCAGTCTTATTAATATGTCTATAACACCAAAAGGGTCAAACGATACTTACCAACTTGTGAAGTTAGAAGACGTTTATGAATAAGGAGAATTTACACCTTATACCAATTCCTAAATTTCAGATCTTCGACAACACACCAGCATCGAGAGACGGCACGCTGCAGAGCGGCGATGAGCTGGTGGGCGTGAACGGGCAAACCGTGAAGGGCAAGACCAAGGTGGAGGTCGCCAAGATGATACAGGCCGCTAAGGTACGGACGTAACCGGACCTTGGACTGAACATTAGCGAATGCAGATTTATATTCGGGTATCCATGTAATTGTAATGAAAATGACCATTTGACCGTCTGTTTATTTACTTATGATCCAACTGTAAGTGTTACACAGTAAAATTTGCACAATTACGATCAATAAAGAAACATGCGACAAATTGCCAAATTGGTCACTTTCATAAAACTCTTGCATGGAATTGCCCATTCAATTAGATAAAATAAAAAGTTATCACAAGAAAATAATATAATATGATAATATGCCTATTTTTATGGGGTACTGCTTCCATGTTTTATTTTGTAGATTATATGACTAAGTGAAATCTATAATATATTTAACAATATAGATTGTTTCTACCAGCACTTCCGAGTAATCTGTCTAATATTACGATTACATTACAGCTGATATTGGCAGATAATTAGCAGTAGTAGTAGTAGTTGTCTCTGACACTCAAACGAAGGAGTCATTAGAGTGACAGAGATAAATCCCCGACATTTGCGAACTTCTATGTTCGCGGTATCAGGCCAGGGGGATACCATGATCTTTTAAATGCGATTCAGTTTAGGTTCGGCTTGTCAATTTTTGACAGTTTTCCTATGTAACTGAGACATAGCGATTCAGTTAAGGTCATAAACTGAATCGCATTCGTAGATCGTGGTAGCCCTAGGCCTCTATTTGTCGTGACGTTAGAGTGGCGGGCTGGCGGTACTAAATCATACTGCACTATTCTTCTCATGAATGACAAGCTGGAAAACGAACCGTTGATAATATGAGATGCAAATTAAAACATATTATTGCCGACATTCGGTATTAGGTAATCATGGAAAAAGCAGACCTGCTAGATTCAAGTTTATCGTTTATTGTAAGTTCATCAATTCCACCACACTTTACAAAAGAGCGTATTTATGTCAAAGTTTATACAATCCGAAACATTTCGCAAATAAAAAGCATGCTTGATCATTTTCATTCCAGGATGAAGTAACAATAAACTACAACAAACTCCACGCTGATCCCCGGCAAGGCAAATCGCTCGATATCATAATGAAGAAGATGAAACATCGGCTCGTAGAGAACATGTCCTCGGGCGCGGCGGATGCCCTCGGTCTGTCCAGGGCCATTCTTTGTAACGACACTCTGGTTGCCAAACTAAATGAGCTGAGAGAGACTGAAACCACGTATAAGAGGCTTGTGGAGCATGCGAAAAGGTAAGCTCACCTGCTTACGAGAATTCATGAAATTTAGAAGGCGATAAACTCGTACTATGTTTTATTACGTCGCATATTTCGTTGAGAGCTCAAAGAATATTCTTGGTAAAAACATATGGTACAGTCAAGTTAAAAGATATAAGTACGTGCCAAGTGCAAAATTTACGTACACACAACCCTATTATTATAAGTAGGTACGTGTATACATATTTTATGCACTTACCGCGCATCTATATTTTTTACCTTGACTGTATAATCAACCACAAATGAACTCATTGCGTCACCTTAATAAGCCTGTTAGACTCCACCTTCACCCACTCATTTTTTCTTATGGAAATTTTCATAAGAATAGTTATTGTTATTACTTATCTATTACATAATGTACCTCTACCTACCTAATGACTTTGTTTCTTGGTTAAACAACTTAAATATATCAACCCTGTTTTTTTTAATATATCGTATGTTGTTGGCAGGTATTGTGAAATCTCCCTGGTTGCTCTTTAGTAATATCATCGACAACGATTCTTATTCTACTTCGTTTCAACCAGAATCTGTTGTGTGTTCTAAATTATAGGCCTACTAAAGTAGCGCAGCCTGTTGGTGCAGTACAATAACACACTTCTACGGAAGTTAACCATTTTAACTTGCGTTTTTAGTTTTACTTTTAAACCCCCAGAATGCTGAAGGCTTACTTCGACCTCCTGCAAACCTACAAGTCGCTCGGAGACATTTTCTCAGGCATCGGTGTCCGGGAGCCTCAAGCGCGTGCCTCGGAGGCCTTTTCGAAGTTCGGCCAGTACCATCGCCTGCTGGAGAGGGATGGGATCAAGATGCTTAAAGCTTTAAAACCTGTGAGAATTTATTAGTGACATTTTATATTTTGCTAATTTCACATCAAAGATTCTGGGGGCCTACCCAATATCCCTTATTATTAGTCTGTCGAAAGCTGAAAACCAGTCCATAAAGCAGGCACTTTTCAATATTTGTACTCAATTAGGGTTTTCTGAAAAGACGTTCACCAGGGTGGGAGCACCGAGGCGTCAGGTCCAGAAACTTATCTAAATTCTCAGAGCGCCTATAGTTTCGTTTTTAAATGTTTTGTATGAATTAATAAAATTATATAAAAAAATAACAATAACTTCTAGTTAGTTATCCTTTGGAGCTAGATAATTGTGTTTCTTAGCGGGACCTTACGGCTAAGTGGCGCCAACTAGTGACATACGTTTTCGAGAAAACCCTCATTGAAAACTATAGAAATTCGGCGCCCACTCTAAAGTAAATTAGGAACCATCCTGTGAAATTACAAAGAGATACGCAAGGAACATATTATATCTTAGTCGTTTTCTTCAAATTCTGAGAATTTCGCTATTTTTATCTAATGGATTAAAAAGTCCGCGTGGTGACGGCAGTAAGAATACATTTGTCACCTTTCCGTGGGTGTCGTAAAAGTCTACTAAGGGATTAGAGTGACCATTCACTGGCCATTCATTTAGATATAAGCAAGTACTAAAAAATATTGTGGACCATTATGTTGTCTTTGAAATAAATCATTAATTAATTAATTAAAGATTGATATGGTAACTACGATCGCCAACCCGCTTGCCCAGTGTGGCGAAAAGAATAACGTTACGACAGTCAATATCATGTTCTGAATCATACCTGATCCCAAAGTTAACTGGGATTACATATTCTTAATTTACTGAATATAATCTACTCTGCCTTTCAGATTTTGGCAGACATGGGCACATACCTGACAAAAGCCATCCCAGACACAAAGCTAACGATCCGCAAATACGCAGACACGAAATTCGAGTACCTGTCGTACTGTTTGAAGGTGAAGGAGATGGATGATGAGGAATATGGGTACAATGCGCTGCAAGAACCTTTGTATAGGGTGGAGACTGGGAACTATGAATACCGGTTGGTACAAATCTAGTGAATAACCCTTTCCGATTTAAACCAAGTACCGAAATATATCAATATTTTTAGTCGCTATACTTCATGTTTCGGAAAGTCTAGATCTCCATTATCAAGCATCGAGCTCATGCCCGTTCCTATAGTATTTTTAAGAACATATTATTATACGAATTTCCCTTGTTTTACGGGCTATATCGTCCCGGCTTTTTGATAGGCTTACGCGGGGATATAGATCCAACACGTAGAGGGGCCTCTATTTCTCCTCTTTGGAGAAATTTGCTGTTTGCTGCTGCAGCCCATTCACGGGCAGAACGAATTATTATTATCCTTCTTATACTGGTTGGATTCAGATGTTTCAGTACCAGAGTGTAATAAAAATATGTAGTGCTAATTAGGTTAAGCGAACATTTATATTTGTAATCAAAGTAGGTAGTAGAATATTCTGTTTCACCGTTATAGATACTTACTTTAAATATATAGTTCGGCATGCAAATTAATGATATTAAATAATTTACCCTAAAACTACCCAACTACTTATAGTCCACAAGCTCCCAACTATGGTCCAAAACTAAGTCAAACATTCTCGATTTAGTGTAATTATTATATTATTGATGCAGTTGTTACACAAAGTCTCCTCATTCGTGATTTAAAAACTTAGATAAAACCAAAATAAAAGATTTCCATTGATGCTTAATTACGAGTTGAACTTGTGGATCATAGTTGTAGTACTGGACTATAGTTGTATGGTTTTACGTTATTGTTAAAGATGGGTGATTTATATACTTACAGGTAAATTGTTGTTAAAAGCTGAATTTTCTACGACCGTTTTCCTTGTTAGCGTGCAAAGTTCGGTCTTAAAGCTATATCGTCAGATGGTAAACCTCATCGCAAAACCTTTAATTACGCCCCAGCAGCACGGTAATCCTATTATCCCTACCAGGGCCGGATTTAGAGGTTGACAGGCTTCGGGGCAACAAAGGAGTGGAGGCCCCCTGGCCCCCAATTATTTTCCAAATAAAGTAGACATTTTTTTTCAGTCGAGTTTTTACAGAATACATTTTTGTGGAAACAAAACTTTATCGCCGAAAAATCGTTGATGATTTCGCTGAAATCTAGTTTCCGTTCCGGAGTAGATCATTTTCAATATTAAAAAAAAATTACTAGCGTTTAGGTACTAGTTGGAATTTGATTTTTTTTTTCGAAATCTCTATTGTGGGGGCCCCTCTTTTGTGGAGGCCCCGGGGCATCCAATAGTACCTAATGTTGCTTTCTCCAGATTTAAAAAGCGAATCTCATACTAACCATCTTCAGGCTAATCCTACGGTGCCGCCAAGACGCCAGGGCGCGGTTCGCGCGCCTTCGCTCCGACGTTCTGGTGAAGCTGGAATTGCTCGACAACAAGAAAACGCAAGACGTGGCCTATCAGCTGCGACGGTTCATACAGGGGCTGGCTGTTTATCACAAGTAAGGGTTTGCTGTTGAAAATGGCGCGGCTATCGTACACGATTTAATACCTATTCATGCATCATTGACATCATATCCTTCTTGCGATTTCAACAACGCGTACCTACTGTGGCTCGCCAAAGATCTCCTCTTATTCGAGCTCTAAGATTTTTGAACGCGCTTCTGTCACGGGCACCTGGGTCGCGTTTTATAAAGTTACAATTTACAATTTCGCTGTTTGCCTCTCTTTCTAGCCAATATGTACGTGCATTAGAGAGGCAAACAGCGAAATTGTAAATTGTAACTTTATAAAATGCGACCCTGAATGTGATCTGTTCACAAGCCGATGGGCAAATGTGTGTAGCGTATCACTGGTAATGGATGATAGTGGTATATTATAATGATGTATCTAATATTGTGTAATTTTAATTGTTTAGTGCTTTAATTTATACTGTCATATGTACTGTATATTTTTTGTTTGAATAAATAATATTAATAATCATTGTGTACCTTTAGTGTACCTAGTATTTACAGACAGTGTACCTATTATTTACACTTACTATAAATGGTCAAATAAGTCAAATTATATACCATACTTGACCAGAAATATGTGACGATGTGAAACTTAGAAAAGAGTGCAATTTAAAAAGGCGTCAGAGGCATAATACTTGTAATAAATAGTATGTACTAACGTAGGGGTTGATTTGTCCATAAAATGTGCGTAGGTACTGCTATAACAACGTAGTTAATTACTCTACTATAGGAATGTGTTAGTCTACTTTGTCTGTATAAACATTTCTATTCTGTTTCAGTGAAACTGTGGACCATTTAAAAGAAAATGCGACTCTATTCCCAGTAGAAGTGGACTTGTCGCAAAACGCCTTCCAATACAAGTCCACAGCGCAGATTATTCAGGTGAGTATGATTATTATAAGTATTATAACGAAACCGACAAAGCAATTTTACCTAAAACCATTAGTTGGTTGTGCTTGGTCCAAGACATAAAATAAGTGTTGGTCAAAAATCAAAACGAAAGGAGACAGATGATTCGTAGTCTGTTTTATTTTTTTAAAGAGTCACAAACATTGGTGCTTCGTTTTTAAATTGGATATAAAACCACGTCTAGAATGTGACCCTATTTTGTAACATTACATTAAAATGTTTATATTTTTATAGGATAGCCAAGAAGAAGACGATATCGAATATGCAAAAGAAATCCAAGAGTATCACGACATAAACGAAGACAAAAATGTACCGGTTACCAACAGAAGGCAAACCAAAGATAAAGACTCCACAGATTCCTCACAACATCTACTAGCTATTGATACAGACTTCAATTTCGAAGCCAACAACTTTGACAAAACCGATAATTTTGACAGATCTGACTGTGATAAGACTGACAATTTGACTCTTTTGACAGAACTGGGATTGGCGGATAATGATTTCGGAGAGTTTCAGAATGGACTCATGGACGATTTTATGCCCAACAAGAGTAATGATACTGATGATGTATTTGACAAGTTGTTGAGCGAATTAAATATAGGAAAGTAACTTTTTAGGTAAAATTTGTTAATAATTAGATTTGCGGCATAATAAACTTGTATATTGATGTTAATTTGGTTGCCTTATTTATTTTTTCGTCTGGAAAGATTTGAAATACCTCAGTTCAATTCCGAATAAACAAGTAATTGAAAGGACGTTCTACCTAACCAGTTTGCTGTGATTCTCGCCGCGGAGTAGAGTAAAGAATCCGCATGTGAACAAAATAGGTAAGTGTTTGGAAAAATGCGCGTTATTACATAATACGCTGCTATGATTAGGGTTAACGCATTCGTTCCCAGGGGGCGTGGTTTAGAGACACACTTATAAGGAGCTGATGGAACGCACATGTGCGAATACTTTCCGATTCGCCGGATTCTTATTTTGTCGGATTCTTGATTCGCCGGGTTTTTTGATTAAGAAATACTACAGAAATATCGCGGTTATACCTATCTACTAAATAAAAGGTAGACGTAGAGAAGCAGTTCTTTTACCTGGATGATTTAATGTATATTAATATTTCCGACGAAACAAGAATCCGGCAAAACAGGAATCCGACGAATCGGGAAGTATTCACATCTGCATCGAGGGTAGCGTTGAAAATGTCGGAAAAAATCAAATTGTTTTTTTTTGGGAATGTAAGAAATTTTTTTTTTTTTTGGGTTTTTACTGAAACAATCAATGTCACTGTCACTGTCACTCCTTGCCATCTGTTTCAATTGATTTTTCCTCGGTGACATCGCGTTCTCCTGGTATTAGTGAAAATTAGACTTAATTCTCCTTGGTTTAGAGTTGAAAATTAAAGTGGAAAATTTCATTTATTTTTTCGAAAAAATCCGGAAAAAAACAAGCTGTTTGGAAAGAAACGGGATTTAATCCGGAAATTTTCAACGCTAATCGAGGGCAGTGTAAGTGTTAAAGAAATAAAACTCTTCAATTCTTCAATGCTTTTATAAAAAAAGTATAAAACTTATGAACTAAGGGATAGATTTGACAGTCTTTAAATCATGGATGAATACTCAATCTCCATCTACCTATTTATTTCGTAATAAATCTAATGCGTGATCTTATTTAGTCTATCTACAAAGGCAAACACAAGCCTACCAATTACCTAATGATGATGGTGATGAATGATGATGCGGTGTTTTTCCTGTTCAAAATAATGGCTCAATCTTTCTGCCTGGTACGGATCAAGAATCAACGCTTCTTTTTTCTTTTCTCCTGATAATAATTTCTTCAACTTGGTAACTTTCGGTATTACGTGAAAGATGTCCACTTTTTTTGCGTTTTCTAAGTTTATCCCCATGACTATTTTACTTAGTTCTGAAGCTGCAGTCTTATGTAGGGCTTGCAAATTTTCTTTTGCATTATTCAAACTTTCTTTTGCTGTTTTTGTTAGTTCTGCTACGTCTATGGTCGCTCTGGAGTAGTGAAATATGGAGAAGAGCATTATCTGGAAAGAAAGGACATACATTCATTAATACATGTATTCTCTTTTAGAAACCTGGGTATACGAGAGTGTCTCTTTGCCCAGAAATGATCAAAGAAATGGCAAAATGTCACAAGTTTTGAGTTTGTTTGCATATTAGAACGATGTCTATTATAATTAACGTATAACGCGGTTGTTAGGTTGAGATTACAAATTAGTGCACCTTTCTTCGATTTCGACGTATAAAATTAATGAACCATCAGTCTTTAGGCATGTTCGTCTTTCATTTATTCAGCAGTACAGTTTGCAGTTACAAAGTAGGGCAAAAATCAAATTAATAATAATATGACTTACCAAAACGATTAGCTTCATGGTGTATGGTTCTCTGCTGTCTATCCTGTCAAATGGTCAGCAGTCGCGGACGCTAGTATTTAAATATTGGCCACAACATCTTATTGCATTCTCATGCGGCCCTATTCTGATATTAAAATTTGATTAGGTTAACAAGATTTGGTGAATGGAAATTGAGGAGACAGGGAATACACAGATCAAGGAACAATAATTTACACACAGATTTACGATAGCACCGAAAAATTACAATGGAAAATACCTACACATCGTCTCGGAAAACGATACATATCTACCGTGGGGATGAAAAATACCTATTCATAACTTAGGAACAACTAAGTACTTTTATTCATTACCTAAATATCGCTGCCCCTGATTGGAATGGAACCCTAATCCTCATCGTAGGCAAGTATATTAGTACATTGGGCATCTAGGGAGGTAAGTACGGTATTACTATCGAGAGTGTTTGAAGTCCGACGCCGTAGATGGAGGTATTCCGCTTACCGACCGTGATGCATACAATGATTTTCATCACACTTGCGAGCAAAAATAATAGTTTTATGACAAAACATTATTAAATGACTTACTAACATTTCTATTACTCCTTAGGGAATTTCACTTTTCTATTACTCCCGCGATGTATGCAAGCAATGGCGCGCTTACAAAGCAAGTGTGATGAAAACCTACTTACGAGCAGGGCTCGGATACCGGTTTTTACTCCATACAAAAGAACGGTTCGAATTTCGTTCTTTTTTGTTCTTCGGTGTATCAATTCTTTGTTAATGGAGTCATTTAAAAATACGACGTTAGTAATTTCATAACATTTTGAGTACTACATAAAGAATACAAAACATTTTAAATATTGGACTATTTCGAGGTTCTCGAAAAAAACCGGTTCCGAGCCTTGCTTACGAGTAGGCATGATCACTGCCAAATAGGGTAGGTACGGGTAAGGGGGCTTAATTATAGAAAGTAGAAGGGTGGATTTCAAAACTCGGAAAAAAGTTGCGTTTCGGTGTTTAGAAAAAAATATTTTAGGTTTTATGCTTTGATTTTAATTTTTTTCGTTACTTAGTAGTTTTATCTTTAAGGCCCTTTGATCAAAATAATCGAAATCTAAATAGTTTCATTTTAATATAATGTTTTATATGTCAAAACTCATCACCATCTAACAAAAAAATCTGAACCTCCATATTTGTACTGAAAATTATCGCAAATCTAACGTACGATTGCGAATTTTACTTCAGTAATGGTTTTTAAATATTGTTGTTAAACGTTCAAAAAAATATGATAAAAATCCTTCATCGCGTAAGTACTATTTAAAATATTTAAAAGTTTAACACCAAAAATTCATCAACACCGTAAGCACACTGTCAAACTTGAGGTAGTTTTGTACTCGTGCGTCTAAATATACCGGGTGTACCCACGCCCGCCTCCTCAATTCAAGTGAAACAGCGGAACCGAGTACACGTTTGTCTATGCGGGCTCAAACAAAAAAAAAACATAAAAATGTGACTGCAATACGTGATTAACACGCTGTGGCGTCATAACCATCCACGAGTGGTTTACAGTAAGTAATAGAATAATATTAAAACTAATTACTTGGGAATACGTAACCTTAAAGGATCTTACTAGTGAGGCGTTGACGTTGCTTTAAGTATTAGTGTTCTAAAATAATCTAGGATTTTGTGTGAAATCGTCAACACCGAGCGTGTCAATACCAGTACTGAAGCAATGGATGGTTATGATCCTGTATGTATGGAGTTGACAATTTTTGTAAATTGGTCCATAATTTTTGGTTTTTCTTATAGTAGCAAGTACCATAAAATGTTCAGCGGTAGAGAAAAGTCTGAGAAGGGAAGGAGTCAACAAGACAATAGCGCTATGGATAGGGAAATTGCTCAAGTGTAGATCTATAAAGGCGACACTAGGCGGAATATAAAAAGCCAATTAGTCCTAAAAGAGGTTTCGCACAGGGTGGACTTGTACTCATTAGTGAAGAAAATAAGGGGGGACTATATATGCAAGCTTACTTCGATGACGGAGTACCTACTATATAGTCGTACGTGGACCGGTTCTAAGCACCATAAGGGACATAATGGCCAGTAGTATCCAAAAAGTGCTGGAATGGTGCAGAGAGAGAGAGACTGGATTTAAATCCATCAAAAACGAAGCTCGTGTTATTCACTTACAAAAGGAAGACAGAAGAGATGAGGCCCATAAGGGTACATGACAAGGAGCTGGAGTTGGTAAACGAGCAAAAGTATCTGGGGGTGACTCTGGGTAGCACGCTCAGGTACAAAACTCATGTAAAAGAATAAACGGCGAAAGCCATAAGAACACTGTATCAATACAAAACAGCGGTGTGAAGGAAATGGGGGTTAAAGTCAAGGATATTGGAATGGATCTCCAAGGCGATAATACTTCCCGAGTACTATATGGAGCGGTGGTCTGGTGGCATAGAGCACATATTAAGAAATATCAGAGGTACCTAGCAAAGGTGCAGAGGCTGGCGTGTCTGATAACCGGGACGTTGAGGACAACCCGACATACGCCTTAGAGGTAATACTAGGTATAAAGGCGCTACATATAGAAGCGGAAAAGAGGGCCATGAAACAGTGGTACCAAATGAAGGCATACAAGGAATGGAGAGGAAGTTGCGTACACAAGCGACACGAACTAATACAAGATAGGGTACTGTCTAAAATGGAAATGATGGTAACTCACAATGACCTCATAAAGAGGAAGAAGATATTCGATAAGAAATATAGAGTACATATTAGGGAGAGGGACAACTGGAAGGTAAACGTCGAACATCCGACGTTTATATACTTCACTGACGGTTCGATAAGAAGCTCCACAGGTCTAGCTGGAGCAGACATACCTACTAGGCATAGTTATCCCGAAATTGGGGGAAAAAGTATCTGTCCCACTTGGTAGGTAAACGAGTGTGTTTCAGGCAGAATTTTGTGCCATACTACGGTGCGTAAGGCTCATAAAGGAGCAAGTGCAGCAAACGAGGGCCGTGGTCATATACACGGATAGTCAGGCAGCAGTGAAGACGCTAAAGAAGCCAGCGACAAAATTTTCTTTGGTACAGGAATGTAAGGAGACAGGAACTAAACTCGCTTGGAAGTTTGGAATAAACTACAAACATTCAAAGGCGCTTTGTAAATACATTGTTGATTTGACTGAAAATTGTTAGATTTAATACCCTTTTGAATCTTATGATATAGTAAATCGTCATTACCATACACATAGTATCATCGCCATCTATTAAAAAATCATAACCATGGCATGGTCGTCATCACCATCTCGTGTAAAATATTTTTGATGTCTATAATTTCGAAATTATGCATCAAATTAGTGTGGAATCATAACAAGATTCTCTCATAAATACATATAACTTAACAATTCTAGATACATATTTATGCATTTAATTAATAAAAGAAAAAAAATATATTTTTGTATGGTGAAAAATTTCTTGATGAAATCCACCCAGAATAGTTATTTGAAATACAGTATTTGAATGATACACCATTATAAATATAATCCTCATCTAGTAGGTACTTACAACACGAGCTTTATTGAGCTTAGGTACGTACTATGGAATGGGGTCGATTTGAGTGACATCGTTCCACGATATTTATTTAATTAAATACTAACCATATAACGATGTAGCCTTTCATGTTGATACTGTTTCAGAACTTTATTAAAAATGTTAGCATTGTAAATGCAGTGTGGATCCAGAATACACCGTCTAGCGAAAGTGTCACTACAATTATCAAAATTCACCTCACAAATCACGGCGCCGCCTGCATGGTAAACCAGTGTAGCTACAAGATTCATTACTTATACCTGCTGATGTAATTTTATTGTTGTATAATCGCTAGTTACATGGCGCTACTTTAATTAGGTAAGGAATACCCCTCCTAAACAAAATCATACACATCTACGTAATTTTAGTAATTCGAATTGAAGCGACTGTGGTCAATATAGTCAATCACTACATAGTATAAAATAAAGTCGCTTTTTCTGTCCCCTTATATCCCTTTACTTTGTACGCGTTAAATCTTTAAAACTACGCAACGGATTTTGATGAGATTTTTTTTAATAGGTAGAGTTTTATGTAGAGGAAGATTTTTATGTAGGTATAGTACCCGTGCGAAGCCGGGGCGGGTCGCTAGTAGTTAATATATCAATAGTTTCTTAGTTTATTGCGTGGTTTTGAATTATTAATGTTCTCCAATCCTGCCTTACAAAGGCGTACAATATTTCTTTATAATATTTGAAATGCCTACTTACTTGTATTTTAAGAATTAAGTATTGTTGTACAATTGAACACAATATAACATTTTACAAGTTCTCTAATTTGACTAAAAAAGTCATGCAAAAAGTCATCAATTGATGCTATAAAAACACTGCTTGACCAATTAATCGAATAACTTTTTATTTTTTATAAGGTTACGGTGGACAAAGTAAAAGATGCGCAAAAATTGGCAAATATACTACACTGCCTTATGATTTTAGCTATAAAGTCGTGTATAACATATTTTTTACACTTTGTCCCATCTACATAGGTATCTATCTTGTACCCTAATTGTACTTACATGGTTACATGAAACCTTGGAACGTTAATCTCAGAACTTTAACCACTTTAACTATGTATAGGTACTTTTACCTAATGGAATTCTCAAAGAGTAGACTCCGTTTCTGAGGATTTAGTTATACCACAGACTACCCGAAATACTTTATTTGTGGTTTTTCAAATGCTCTAACCAAAGGCCTGTCAACAAATAGATTCATGTACAATTTATTCACATGTTCCAGTGACGATATACATACATATTATACTATACATGTAGGTGTAGGTACTCCGTCAAAATTGGTGTCAAAAACACTTTCCATGTTATCGGATAAAGACTTGCAAATATTTGACGTCATTAACGTCATTTACCAAAGAAAAAAGACCACTCGGCCACTCGGACTTACCTCAACTCGGACGTTGGTGAATCATTTAGGTCTTTTTAAAACTTTTTCTTTTGTATAATTATGAAGTAAGCAAATGTTATATTTCTGCAGTAGTACATACCCTTGACTGTACATGAACAGTAGATACAACATATGCTGGATGAAATGAAACAAAAACAAGAGCTACTCACTCCACGTTATACATACAAGTTGTATAGTTTCAAACAAAAAGACTTACGTCGTTTACCATAAGGACGTATTTTGTGTCAGTGCACATGGAAAAGTACCTTGTCACGCCTCTTAAAATAGACCTTGTTATCTTTAATAAAGTCCATTTTAAACACCGTGACAAGGTACCTTTCCATGTGCACTGACACATTTGTTTGTATCTTTATACGAAAAATGTCTAAGCATCCTTGTTGTCAGCGGCAATCGTTTTTGTCTACTTGGAAAAACGTCTGGATCAAAAAGGAAGTAAATAAAACATCGATATCTTTAGGTAAAATGTATTGAATTATAAACAAGGTAAAATTAGAGCTTAAAAAACATACGCTTCCTTCTAGTACATACATGTAGGCAGTAATCCTAGGTTACATTACAGACGTTAGTTCGAATGAGAAACAAATGTTTATGTACTAATATTTACTACTAACTTTCTCACGACTCCAAGCCGATATAGGGGTAAGGTTTTTTTTATGACAACTTATTGGCATAAAATTATCGTAATTGCCAAAAACCGCAGGTTAAGCTTTCACTACTCTTAGGTCCACTTGCACAAACCAGGGTTTCCCACTAACCCGGGGTTATTTTCGTCGTTTTGAGCCCACTAACCAGGGGTCAGTTAGCTAACCCTGGTTTTTGTAAGTGATGCTTAGCAAGCACCTACGTCGGTATCGAATAAGGATTTTTTGTAAGTAGGTAATTGTTACTTAGGGAACCCAAAAACACTCAAGTTTAAATCTCATATGACTGGCGATAAAGTTAAATGACTATGTCTTTCATCGCCACTTATATAGAATTATTATGCCTTTAAATTAAGTAGAATATAAGACTGCCTTCTTGTCTTCAACCAGATACCTACATTTATTTTGTGATATGACATTTAAAGATGATCCGAGCCCAAGCTTTTAGTAGCAAACTTTCTTATCTAGTGCAAACATTTTCGAAACCTAACAAATTAAAATTAATATAAAAATAGTTTTCTTTAACATATCGATCAGAAAAACAGAAAATAAATATGAATTATATTACACATCTTGCCTACCCATATCCATTGGTTTCTATCAATATTTGGACTAATCACTAATATTTTGTATTATACTGAAAATTCTTGGGATTTTACGACTATTATTAATAATAATAGCACATTCACAGCCGGTGCATAAATACTTCTCGGTTTAAATATGAACATAGAACATATTATTATTAACTCTTAGCCCAACAACTTCCATTAAATTTTGCTTGAACAGTCCACGAAATCTTAGCAGTATAATACAAAATTCAGTCAGTAAATATATAAGGCAGATTATATATTATTTAGTCGCATTACATAAAGCCGAACGATTGTTTCATACATATTTATATACACATGTTCGAGTGAAGGTTTACCTCTGTAAATCTGTATCCTTATAAGTTTGCTTAGGCTGTAGTCGCATAGACACACTAGTAGTGCTTCTCGCTCACATTAACATGTCGATGCAAGAAAGATACACTGCAAATGTATGCATTTGTTAGCGGCTATCGCCACTGAAAGTAAACTCATGGTGAGAATACTTCATAATATCCCTGTATCTTAACCAAACGTAGATCGTTCGCCCAATCAAAGTTCAATTACTAATACATCTTTTTGGGTAGCTTAGATACCTACATTATTTTTTTACCATTTATAGAGGGTGTGAATCCTGTTTGAGCGCAACTGAACAAAACTAAACCTTCACTCGACTCGCTACCGTCAAAATATCACAACGTACAAATAACCTCGTACCACGGCCCGCCTATGTAGCCCAGGACTGCAGCTTTGCGAACTCCTCATCGTCTTCTGAAATTTAAATAAACAATTGCGTTAGATTTGGGTGCTTGTTTTCATAGGGTCAGTAATTATAATTTTTAACCCTTTGAGCCCCGGCGTCATCATATGATGACGGAAGTACAGCACTTCAAATGCCTGGGATTCGATACATTATCCATCTAGTTTTCAGTAATTTATATTGAAACTGATATTGTGCTTTCTCTTTTTTAAGAAGTGTAAGAACACAGTACTTAAATGCTTGCCTGAATGGTTTGGGTCGTTGGTATTGTGATATCAAAAATCACAATCGTTTTGATTGTGTTCCGAAAGTTAGTCATACGAATTATATGGGTAACTTCGTAACACAAAAGAGTGACGTTATTTGTTTTCATGAACTATGTACTATTATTTTTTGAAAGCGATCCGTTTGCCATGGCTATGTATGATTATTTTCTAATAGTTACTAATGAATCTTATTCCTAAGGCGGTAGAGCCGTCATTAAATAAATCGTCGGCTGACAAGCAAACTCACTATAAAAACTATCACTACTCTTAGCAACCTCCTATGTCAGTATTGAATCACAACTTAGATACGATCTCTATTTCAAGTAGGTATTTGTTACTTAGTGACTTTTGGGGTTGTCAACAAAGTAAACAGTACAGGGAAGTTGTAATATCGTATAAGTACGTGATTTTAAATTTTGTAGCCGTACCACGAGTTTTCAAGTAACGGCTACGTTAGGTTTACTCGATACGTAAAGCTATCTAGGTTATCGAGTAAAACCTAACGTAACCGATACTTACCAACTCATGGTATGGCTACTGTTATAATTGGAAGCTTATATACGCGATAGAATGCGGCGGCGGCGTCCCTTCGTGTGGCGAAAACACAGACAACATAACCTCAAGACGTAGCATAGCCGGGCGACCCCCTCTGTCACGCATACGGTGAATTCACTCCATATCAGAGCCACGCCTCCATTGCTAACTTCAGTCTGCGGCCGGCGTTCATGATATAATTACGAAAGTTTTAACGTGATTTACATCATGCAAAATGCATTACTGTTGCGTGAAATTGTGTAGCAAGAATACAGTCAGCATCAGAAGTCACTGTACACTCGAGGTGTCCAAAGAGAGGTTAACATTTAAACTTTCAGAAAGTTGTTGACTGTCATGATAGTATTTACTTGTGAGCGCTTAACAAGTCACAAATATCTTAACAGTCGATTTTCATTAATTTCTTAACATACAACACATCATTGATACCTCAGCTGTTAAAAAACCACTGGTATCTAAGCAGTCAATAAGGCAAATATATCTGAACAAGAAGGAATAATAGACGTTGTATGGTACAAATATGGTTGAATATTGATTGAAAAATAGCTATACTTATTTTAAGTAACTGTTTTGACAATCATCGAAAGCAGTGCAGTCTTGTCATCAGATACATCTATCTCACATTTTTCTCTTCAATCATTTGACAGGTGCTTCTTAGTCAACTTTAGGATAAATTATTTACTTTTCTCTTTATACAAGCTTTTAGAATTTAGTTTCAACTTAGTTTTCAGTTCCGTTGTCTATGATCGAATCTTGCAAGTTAAATTTGAACCATTTCCCGATTTTAGATTGAGCTGCTTTAATTTGATGACAATCCAATATTATTATGACAAAGAGCTGATCTGATGGTGGAACTGGAAGGTAGCCATAGGAACTTTGTGATGAAACAACCAAACCCCATTGTGTTTGGGTTTCTTAGACTCGTCTCGATATGTGTAAGTTGGTCGTGGGAAGTAAAGCACAGTCGGCGACAATACTTTGTCTTCTTCTTCCTGCTTTTTCGTTACCCCGGCTTCTGCCACGGCCAGAGAGCCTAGGGCCCGCTTTGACAACTAGTCCCAAGATTTGGCGTAGGTGCTAGATTTTTACGAAAGCGACTGCCATTTGACCTTCAAACCCAGAGGGTATACTAAGCCTTATTGGGATTAGTCCGGTTTCCTGACGATGTTCTCCTTCACCGAAAAGCAACTGGTAAATAATGTCGAATCATATTTCGTACATAGGTACGGTACATAAGTTCTGAAAACTCATTGGTACGAGCCGACAGGATTTGAGCCCACGACCTTCGGAATGAAAGCCTTACCGGTGGGCCACCAACGCTCCTCCAAAAAAGCTTGTATGAAACATTTAATTTTTGAAAATAAAATGTTTTATGTTTGTTATCTGTTTCATTTCATTTTATTTTTCTCAAACTTGCAATGAAATATTGACGTTACCTACTGACGTCATATTGATAATTATTAGGTCCGGAATGAATGTACTCCTGCAACCTTCATTTATTACCTAAAAATATGTTATTTTATTACAAATATAAGTCATATTTCAATATTCTAAAGAAATGTAACCATTATGAATAGTTTGCCATAACCTGAGATAGATGTATGCAGTGACAAGTCTGCACTGCTTTCGTGAGTTGTCAGTCAGTCAGACGTCAAAGCAATCCTTGTCACATATGGATCAAATATTCTTTATAAGTTATAACCAGAGGGATAAGTTATAACCTCGGAGTCGACATTTCCAACGACGTCCAATTCCGATGTCACCTAGAGGGAAAAGCTACGCTGGCAACCAAAAAGCTCGGTGTGCTCAATAAAGCGAGGGGATACTTTACTCCGGGGCAAAGACTTCTGTTATATAAGTCGCAAGTCAGACCCCATATGGAGTATTGCTGTCACCTCTGGGCAGGAGCACCTGTATACCAGCTTGCACCCTTTGACTCGGTTCAGAGACGAGCTGTCCGAATAGTAGACGATCCCAGACTCACAGGCGGTATTGAACCCTTAAGTCTAAGGAGAGACTTCGCCTCCTTATGTGTGTTCTATCGTCTGTACAATGGGTTGTGCTCTGAAGAACTGTTCGACATGATGCCAACGTCCACTTTTCATCATCGCACCGCTCGCCACCGACTGGGCGCTCATCCTCACACCTTGCAACCTAAATGGTCGCGCACCGTGCGGTTTCAGAGGAACTTCCTCCCGCGGACGGTCCGTCTGTGGAATGAGCTGCCGAGGTTTTCCCGTTGGACTACAGTATGGGGTTCTTCAAAAGAGGAGTGTGCAAGTTCTTATTGGGTCGGCAACGCGCATGTGACACCCCTGGGGTTGCAGGCGCCCATACGCTACGGTGATTGCTTTCCATCAGGCGGGCCGTATACTTGTTTGCCACCGACGTGGTATAAAAAAAAAACGGGCCTATTGTGAACCACGAACGATGTTTTGCCTCTCTCTTTCGCACTTGCAATGTCGAACGTAAGTGTGACAAAGAGGCAAAACTTCGTGCGTAGCTCGCAATAAGCCCTCAGGACCGCTACCGCGAAATCCGAAATCATCAAATCGAAAGAACTTGTCATGGTCACTCTTACGTATTATACCCTAATTGAAGTGACAGAGAAAGTTCCTTTGCAGCTGTTCAGCGGTAGGTGCCGAAGCTAGCTAGGAAAATACGTTTGCCATTTGGATTGCAAAAACTGCATTCAACGAACTAATTACAGAATGAAAAATTACAGTATTGAAAGTTATTCACATAAAATGTTGGTGCTTAGTTACCATTGAAATAACAACTGCTAAGCAACGGGTGGCACCTTGGCTGCTGACGTATGTGATTGGCAGTGCGTATAGATATTAATGACAACTGCTTAAATTTGAGTTCTTAGTTACCACTGACTTTGTAACCGTTATTGACATTGTGATTAAATAACCGTGTACGTGTTAAAGAAAAACTGGAATGTTAAGATATATGTGACGAACTGAAAGCGTATGTGAAAATGATAACTTAGATGTTCATATTTTTCTGACGATTTAAGTGTACATGACTTCTTGGACACCTTGCCCGCTCAGGTATATCTGCTGCTGACTGTACAAAAACATCTAGTGTGCGAAAAGATGGTATTTCGTCTCACAAGTGAGCAATTTTTTATAAATTTCAATTAAAATTAAAAATAGTTTAAGCATAAAATCTAGTGCACTCGTTGATGTCTTTTTACAAAGTCTCTTTCTAATACTTTGCACGAAGTCTAGCGTAACGAGCAGGTAGGCCGTCTGAACTAGGGATGACCGTAGAGTATGTTTGTTTACTATCGATAAGGTAACTAAAGATAAATTAAAATCTCTATTCTCAATCGTACCCAGCAACAGACTGCGGTGGAGTTTCCGTATCCGAACTAGTGATGTCTATACCGGCAGTCTGTTTACTATCGATAAGATATTACGATTATATTCAATTATCCTCAAATAAATTCTGGTTTAGTGTAAAGTGTAGAAGTATAATTTTCAATAATACTATTATGTTAAATAATATTGTGTATCTTCTCTAAATGCCCAAACATGAAAGAAATGTGGATGAATGCTACAAAACGGTCACATGATTGGTTTACTTTAAACCGGAATATTTCAAATTAACAAAAACGAATAATAGACCAATTTGATATAGAACGTATTTTAATGGTAGTTTTTTGGTAACTTTGTAACTACGAGTTAATGATTGTACAAATAAAAGTATATTTTATAAAATTGTTTTATTTATTATCTCAGAAAAGATATTATTGTGATATTAATATTTGACCGCAACTTTGTCTGCGTGGATGATGATGATAAAATAACTATCCTTTGTCCTTTCCCGGGTCTTAAACTATCTCTATTTCAAATTTCATCTAAACCGGTTTAAATGTGTAGATGAAGACGCAGCAGACAAACAGTACAAATATTTTTTTATACAGCGTGTTTTTCTTCATATGCTATAACTTTAAGGGAAGCTTATTTAGGTCAAATTTAATTAATTTCTCTAAGAAATTATAAATATTAGATGTCATATACCAAAGAAAAACGACCAAGATCACCTATGTCCGAGGTGGGGATCGAACCCACGTACTCAGCTTTCGCGGCTGATGCCTGTACCCCTCGGCCACTCGGTCTTAGCAACCACCGGTCAAATTTCTCGGGTATATGCAATCCCTTACAAGGCTAGGCGCCTTTGACCACTGTAACTGTAAAGTATTCTAATAGGAGGTGCAGGCATGTATTGCTTGCCCTCAGAGAATGGTCAAATATATTAAAAAAATAAGTTTAATCACTGAACATGTGTATTGCAACCTTTATTACATTCTAATGTTACTTAATTTGACATGTGCCATCAGTCACCCGAGATTAACTTTTATTTTATTGTTAAGGTTCTCTCACACTTACCATTTCATTTATTATGTATGAAAACAAAAAAAAATATTTTTTATCCAATTTTCCAAAAGCCGATATACCAGGCAACTTCTATTAATGGCCCAAATAACCTGTCTAATTTATTGCAAATCGAAACGAACACCCTGTATAAAATGCATTTTATTTGTCACACCAGAAGTTGCGGGTAGAAGGTAGTATCATAATATATCTACATCTGCGGGGATGATGATGATAATGACGATGATGAATGAAATATCGTATGTCCTTTCCCGGGTCTTAAATAATTTCCATTCAAAATTTCATCTAAATTGGTTCAGCGATTTATGCGTGTAGACTCAGTAAACTGACAGACATTCGCATTTATGGTATGCATTAGTACGGATATGGATTCACGGTTTTGTCGGTAAGTCACTGACAAATATCGAATTGTGAAAGCGATAGACATTGTAACCATCGATACTTTTATCGACATTCGGAAATCACTAGCGACCGGCGGACATTTTTGTTTTACACCTCATTGACCTTGAAACGACGAATCACAACACAGTTAGCTCATGTTACGCCGCCCGCACCTCAGCATTTTTGGCAGCATCGGTTTAAATGATATAATTGTCTAAAGCTACGTCTTTAGGTTATGTGTTATGTTGTCTGTGGGCGAAAACGACCACTCCTGGCAACTTGGCTAAGCATAGCCAAGTTGCCAATCGCTAGCGCTTAGTAGCGTATCGTAGTTTTCCCTCACTGACACTCTTTCATATTAGTGCGACAAAGACAGTTAGCTGCCTTTCGCCTACGATTGACGATTAAGCGTTAGCGATTGGCAACTTCTCTAAGCACCCTGAGCATTCTCGGACACACCATTCGGACGCCGCGGGCGGCGGGTCGAACAGACCGCGGCCTTACAATATCTTAAGGCACATTTGCCCTCCTGCCCTACTCTCCTAGTCAAATATTGCTGTTGGGTCAAACGCAAACACATTTTCGGAGTCTTTCCGGTGGACAATCTAAAAGTTAAGGCCTATAAAGCTTGATTTTCTTATGAAAGCCTTATACGTAGAGAATGCCTTATGGCATTAAGTCCGCCTTTTGTACATCAAGTTTTATTTTGTGCAATAAAGGTTAAATAAATAAATAAATAAATAAATACGTACCCTTTTTCATTGCGTTGTATGACAAAAATCATTACTACCTGTTCAAAGGCTGTTAACTATCGACCAAAGGAAAGAAAAACCGCGTGTTCAGCTGAACTGTAGAGCCTTTCCTGTTGCCAATAGTAAGCAAGTGGTAGGAGTGTAGTCGTGATTTTTATCATACAATTCAATAGGAAAGGAGTGCTGTTAAATGACAATAAGGGTTTAATAAGAAAATTAACTCTCATAGCCCTCAACTTTTAAAATGTCTACGAACAAATAAAACATGGAAGCCGCACGCCATATTAAATTGCCTTTCGAAAACGGTCCTGAATTTTAGTTGACAAGTGTCACTCCCTTTTCAATGCATCACGGTAATGAATGTCAATATCAACCTATAAAAACATAAACCGCCATTTAAAAATAGTTGTGATTGGTCCATCAAAGTTTTGATTGGCTATATTCTATAAACATGTGTCAAAGATGTTGCGCCGAAATATGCGCAGTGTTAAGAAAAGCGCTATGTCCTGCCCATTTTGGCAGAATTGAACAATTGCTTTTGGGGGCATTTTTGAGCAGCCGTTAGACGTCCATGTTATATATGGTCGCAGTAAAATCGCACACCTAGATCAAAACAGCATTAACTCAAAATTTATCTGTGTTTTAGATTAGAGTATATTCGTGATCTACAAAGTTCAAATTAAAAAATACATACATTTTGAGTTAATACTGTTTTGATCTAGGTGTGCGAAATGTCCACCGGAAAGACTCATAACATGATTTTGAGTTTGACCCTGTTACTTGTTTTAAAGAGAATGATACTGACCAGTCTGCTTAGACCTGCTCGGCTTGGGTTTGTCGTGCACTAGCTCGGCGCTGGGCACGTCCGGCAGTGTGTCTGTGGGCACGTTTATGCCCAGCATCTCTTTGTCGAGGTTCTCCTGCAGTATTGTTTTAAAGAGAATGATACTGACCAGTCTGCTTAGACCTGCTCGGCTTGGGTTTGTCGTGCACTAGCTCGGCGCTGGGCACGTCCGGCAGCGTGTCTGTGGGCACGTTTATGCCCAACATCTCTTTGTCGAGGTCCTCCTGCAGTATTGTTAGAGAATGATACTGACCAGTCTGCTTAGACCTGCTCGGCTTGGGTTTGTCGTCGTCGGCAGTGTGTCTGTGGGCACGTTTATGCCCAACATCTCTTTGTCGAGGTCCTCTTGCAGTATTGTTTTAAAGAGAATGATACTGACCAGTCTGCTTAGACCTGCTCGGCTTGGGTTTGTCGTCGTCGGCAGTGTGTCTGTGGGCACGTTTATGCCCAGTATCTCTTTGTCGAGGTCCTCTTGCAGTATTGTTTTAAAGAGAATGATACTGACCAGTCTGCTTAGACCTGCTCGGCTTGGGTTTGTCATCGTCGGCAGTGTGTCTGTGGGCACGTTTATGCCCACCATCTCTTTGTCGAGGTCCTCCTGCAGTATTGTTTTAAAGAGAATGATACTGACCAGTCTGCTTAGACCTGCTCGGCTTGGGTTTGTCATCGTCGGCAGTGTGTCTGTGGGCACGTTTATGCCCAACATCTCTTTGTCGAGGTCCTCCTGCAGTATTGTTTTAAAGAGAATGATACTGACCAGTCTGCTTAGACCTGCTCGGCTTGGGTTTGTCGTCGTCGGCAGTGTGTCTGTGGGCACGTTTATGCCCAGCATCTCTTTGTCGAGGTCCTACTGCAGTATTGTTTTAAAGAGAATGATACTGACCAGTCTGCTTAGACCTGCTCGGCTTGGGTTTGTCGTGCACTAGCTCGGCGCTGGGCACGTCCGGCAGCGTGTCTGTGGGCACGTTTATGCCCAGCATCTCTTTGTCGAGGTCCTCCTGCAGTATTGTTTTAAAGAGATACTGACCAGTCTGCTTAGACCTGCTCGGCTTGGGTTTGTCGTGTACTATCTCAGCGCTGGGCACGTCCGGCAGTGTGTCTGTGGGCACGTTTATGCCCAACATCTCTTTGTCGACGTCCTCCTGCAGTATTGTTTTAAAGAGAATGATACTGACCAGTCTGCTTAGACCTGCTCGGCTTGGGTTTGTCGTCGTCGGCAGTGTGTCTGTGGGCACGTTTATGCCCAGCATCTCTTTGTCGAGGTCCTCCTGCAGTATTGTTTTAAAGAGAATGATACTGACCAGTCTGCTTAGACCTGCTCGGCTTGGGTTTGTCGTCGTCGGCAGTGTGTCTGTGGGCACGTTTATGCCCAGCATCTCTTTGTCGAGGTCCTCCTGCAGTATTGTTTTAAAGAGAATGATACTGACCAGTCTGCTTAGACCTGCTCGGCTTGGGTTTGTCGTCGTCGGCAGTGTGTCTGTGGGCACGTTTATGCCCAGCATCTCTTTGTCGAGGTCCTCCTGCAGTATTGTTTTAAAGAGAATGATACTGACCAGTCTGCTTAGACCTGCTCGGCTTGGGTTTGTCGTGCACTAGCTCGGCGCTGGGCACGTCCGGCAGCGTGTCTGTGGGCACGTTTATGCCCAGCATCTCTTTGTCGAGGTCCTCCTGCAATAGATTAGACAATAAGTTTCATTAAATAGTTGCTGAAATTATAAATACAACGGGATCACAGTTACCACCACTGCTAATGACAGGGAAAATGGAAAAAGACGGAGGAGGCTTTTACCCATAAGGGACCACAGTCCACACACATAACAAGCAGAAATATTTAACATAAATACCAAGCATAATATTTCAGTGTGGACAACCAAAGCTAAAATAAATAAATAGTTGCTGATAGACTGTGGTAAGATTATAATTATAAACTTTATACTCTGATACGACGCTGATCTCCTAGCAATCAGGAATGCTCAGGCCGCACATATTTCAAACACAGAACTTACAAGTAACAGAGAAAGTTTAAAAAAGACAGTAAACGCTGAGTAATACGGTCAATGTTAGCTGTTATAATAAAATCATGAAATTGTTTGTGTTGAATTGCTATCAAGCATTATAATTAAAAATAAATATCTTGACCTTGCTTAATTCGTTTGTAGACCTTTCATATTAGACAGATTATATAAGACAGGTTTTGATACCGATATAATCGCGCGTCATCACGACTGAAACAATCTATAAAAGCATCTCATTGTGTTTCATAAATGTGTGAACTTTATTCATGAAGTTGCTTTCTATGTATTAAGTATCAGCATGTCTTTTTTATGTCTATCTATCTCTATCATACAAAAAACATTGCTCCTTAATTCTTAATATCCACAACACAAGCCTTAACCTCCAGAGCTATAAAAAATCCCTAATTTTTATTAAACTTTGTCAAAAATAACGAAAAGTCAAAACTAAATTGGGGGCATGTACTTCATGTTGGATGCCAGTAATCAGGTGAATTAATTGAGCTTACCATGCGACAATAGTTTGCGAGATCAAAGGATGAAGTTTTGACAGTTATATATTAATCCTTATTAATGTGAGGGTAAGACTCACCTTTTTTCGATAGCCTTAACGTCATAGATATAAGGGTCATTTCTAAACAGTCAAATGTTGATTCTTAGAAATCGACAACTTTAGGTGGATTTGTAAGATCCTATAACTATTTGTAGGTAAGTAGGTCACCTTGTCAGCCGTGTGGTGACGGCAGTAAGAATACATTTGTCACCACCCCAACTCCCCCTGCGGGTGTCGTAAGGGTCGACTAAGGGATTGTGTCACTGACCACCATTTGATAAAAAATTGATGATGGGCAGCAGCATCATCATAGTGGACACATTACTGCGATCGCCAATCCGCTTGCCCAGCGTGGCGATTATGGGCATTTACCTCCTAATGCATATAGCATAGTTAATAGGAGAGGCCTACGTGCGCAGTGGACTATCATATAGGCTGATGGATGGATGGAGGTGGATTTGAAAGATCCAATAACTATTTGTAGGTAAGTAGGTCACCTGTTCCAATTCCTCGAGTTCCTTCTCCAGCTCATCCTCGTCGATGTCGTTGGGGAAGGCGACGTTGTTGCTGATGGCGTCGGTGATCTCGCTGGGTCGTGCAATATCTATTTGTAGGTAAGTAGGTCACCTGTTCCAATTCCTCGAGTTCCTTCTCCAGCTCATCCTCGTCGATGTCGTTGGGGAAGGCGACATTGTTGCTGATGGCGTCGGTGATCTCGCTGGGTCGTGCAATAACTATTTGTAGGTAAGTAGGTCACCTGTTCCAATTCCTCGAGTTCCTTCTCCAGCTCATCCTCGTCGATGTCGTTGGGGAAGGCGACATTGTTGCTGATGGCGTCGGTGATCTCGCTGGGTCGTGCAATAACTATTTGTAGGTAAGTAGGTCACCTGTTCCAATTCCTCGAGTTCCTTCTCCAGCTCATCCTCGTCGATGTCGTTGGGGAAGGCGACATTGTTGCTGATGGCGTCGGTGATCTCGCGCGAGATGTCGTGCTGCTCCGCGATGTCGTGCAATAACTATTTGTAGGTAAGTAGGTCACCTGTTCCAATTCCTCGAGTTCCTTCTCCAGCTCATCCTCGTCGATGTCGTTGGGGAAGGCGACGTTGTTGCTGATGGCGTCGGTGATCTCGCGCGAAATGTCGTGCTGCTCCGCGATGTCGTCCATTATGTCGTGCACCTTGTCCACGTCGCTGGAAATGTCAAATTTATAGTAGGTACATTACTGCAGACGCTGGGAAACCAGACTTAGCAGATAGCGTAGGTATAGATACAACATCTGCTCAGTTCGGTTTCCAAGCGTATAGTAAAGTAAGTATCATATCAAGTGTAGTGCTTTTCGCAAATTTTAAAGGAAATAAAAACATCAGAAATCAATTTCAAAGTTCAAGTAAATAACGAATACTAAATTACATTTTTTTCTAACTTTAACGTAATTTTTTAATCTGCTTGAGATAATATTTTACCCAATAGTATTGGCATTAGTTTTATGCCAAGATGACTGTCAGATGTCAAACGAACATTACTTCCAATAGTTTAGAGACCTAGAACTGCAAGTTAATTACAAATTTACACATATGCATCAAGTTCAGTTATAAAAGCAGCAAAGCTACATCTATCAATGTTTAATAGCAAGTTTAAGAAAATATAAATCTCTAATTATATCCATTAGAGCTGCAATTGTATCTTTCCATAGTTTTGTTGCCAATGATTACTAATGATTTTTCATTTTGTATTGTGCAGCTATATATAAGGTAGTAAAGTGTCAATTCTTGACGCCGTTACATCAAAGTTTAAATTTGATTTAAAAAATGTTAGTTGTTTAAATTGAAAATACATACATATCCTTGTGAGCAAGCTTCATTGCGTTGGCGGCATCCTTCATAGTGTTCAGCACTTGGGCATTAGTGTTGGCTCCCTCCAGTGCCTCACGCTGTGCCTCAATCTGGGTGAGCGTACCGTCAATCTGGTTGAGCTGCTTCTCATAGCGCTTCTTACGCTTAAGCGCGGCAATTGCGGCTGAAAATGGCATGGATCATTACTAGGGATCAGAACTATGGGTGCAAAACTTAAAAAATTTATATATGGGAATACTTTAGCCGAGAAAAATATGATTATAGAAGAATCTGTATCTAATTTTACTGCCTATCTTGGAATCTTGAACTTACAATGTTTGGGTGTGTAAATTTTATGGATGTTCTCTTTCATGTCCACTTGACAAGTTTTGTCAAAGTTTTGACCCATAGTTCTGATCCCCAATCATTACGTAAATATACCTACTTTTTTTTTCAGATCTCGGCTCTATTGGATTCGTTCTACTCTGAACCACTAGTATACAGAGTGTTTTTTTAAGTGGAACAGTATTGGGAAATCGGAAACTATGTATAGAAGATACAAGGAAGCTGTCTTAGGAGACATTAGGTATATTTTTGAGATAACAAAGTGCGAGTTGTACCTAAAAATTAATAATATTGATAAAAAAAATTTTTGACGCAAATCGACGTGATTTCATGTGTAGGCAATTTTATTGTATTGCATAAAAAACCTGAACTGCAGAAGTTAGTTAAATTGAAGAAAACCATTTCTCATATTACATCCACTGTGAATTTCCCCATACTGTCCCACTTAAAAAAAACACTCTGTGTATATCGGCCTAGCAAAAACTTTTTAGAAAAAATGATCATCACATTCATTCAATTACAAATAAAGTTCTGCCGAGTTATTTATTCTAAGAAGACTGATGTTGAAATAGTGAAGCTCAGGGAGAATCAATAATTTCAAATATTTTATTAGTTCAACTTGTATACTGTTTGTCAGTAGAAAACAGAGAAAAAGTAAAAAACCTAAAACTTGCATTATTTAATAATCACACACTTTTAGAACACCTTGGTTTTATCAACAACTTAACACCTTAAACCTTGAGTTCACATACATTTTGAGTTAAAATTATTGGTATTTATTAGTATTAACAATAAATACATCTGTGAATGTGTTTCACAATATATGTCAAAGATGTGTAATACTATGGATACTGAATTGGATAGTCAGCCATATTTGTTTACCATTTTTTTGTTTTCTACTGACAAACGGTATAGTTAAATTGGCACAGATTAGACTAAGTGTACAATGGCCATCAGATATAATATTATAAGAGTGGCCAGGGTGCTCACAAATATCTAAGCAAGCCTCTGTTGTCATGAAGTTAGAGTGATGATTGATACATCTTTTCATATGTATCTTTGAAGGTGGTAGTAGTAAAACATTAATATTGGTCTTGCAGATCGTCAGATAAAATGATCACTATCTTTTCCCCAGGCATCTAAAAGAACTGCTAACATTTATCTAACAGTTATATTTTATTTGGAGATGTTGAACCAGGCTCTTAAGCTTAGTCGTAAAAATACAAAGAATTAATGACATGTTGACATGTACACAGTAGTTCGCAGCAGACAAAAATAATAATGAATTCAAGTGAAAACAAGGTCATGTCAACAAAGAAAATCTGTGCACTACCGTCATTTAATAGAATCATTACCTAATAATTATGGTTAAAAGGTACCTCTCTTATTTTTGGTGCCATGCTTCCTAGCTGTTTGGATTTCTGACTCGATTTTTTTCTCGAGAAACTCCTGTTTCTTGATCAACAATTCTTCAGTTTCACGTAATTTTTGTATCGCCTCATGCGTTGTTGGGCCTTTCTCCTCCTTCTTGCCACCGAACATTTTCGTCAAAAAACTCATTTTGTTATTATAAATTTGATAAATTGGAGACGCAAATTCTCGATTGATCACACAAATACGTACGAGAAAATTATATCCTTCTTTTGCAGCACTCGATGCGTCATCTGTGTAACGTTCATAAGTAAATGATTGGTAAATAGCTACAAGCTAAATCAATTCCAAGAATTTTTAACAAATATATTTACCAAATGTGATGAACACTGATTACAGTGATTACTCATTAAAAAAAATAC
>JALPQI010002373.1:0-97245 GCA_025490895.1 Thaumatotibia leucotreta
AATAATACCAGTTAAAGCAAATATATGCTTAAAAATACACGTAAATAGCGACAGCCGACCTTCCATGCTTATTTTAACTCGTAATTTAATATTTTTCAAATTCAAAACTTATTCAAATTCAAAACTTATTTATTGCCCAAAAAAAAAACACATTGATATAGTTACAAGAGGAGTAAAAAAAAATTGCTTAAACACTATGAAACATTAAACTAACTTATTAACTAACATATGGAGTAAATATTTTATGCACATATATGATATTTTTTGTAATAAGAAACATCGTTTCTATAGCACTAGTATGTCAAAAAAACATCATCATCATCATCATCACATCAGCCGAAAGACGTCCACTGCTGAACATAGGCCTCCCCCAAAGATTGCCACAATGACCGGTCCTGCGCCACCCGCATCCAGCGGACTCCCGCGACCTTCACCAGGTCATCGGTCCACCTTGTGGGGGGCCTACCCACGCTACGTCTTCCGGTACGTGGCCGCCACTCAAGGACCTTCCCGCCCCAACGGCCATCGGTTCTACGCGCAATGTGCCCCGCCCACTGCCACTTCAGTATAGCGATTCGGAGAGCTATTTCGGTTACTTTGGTTCTGCTGCGGATGGTCTCATTTTTAATCCGATCACGCAGAGTGACTCCTAGCATTCCCCTCTCCATTGCCCTTTGGGTGACTTTAAAACCCCTTGGGTGAAAAAAATATGTCACATATTTTTTTTTCATTGTGGCATTTTCCTTGTCGTGCATGAAATTGCTGTTTTAATTAAAATTGGTATTATATTATTTCATGAATATTGGATAAAAACCACTGAAAAAATGATAATTTCTAAATGAATACTTATTTAGTATCGTTTACTTTAAATAAAATCTGTAAATATTACTGAAATAGTATATTGTAACTAAAGACCAAAGAGCTGGCGATTTCCTCGCACAACGCATCAGTATTGCGATACAGCGAGGAAATGCCGCCAGCATCCTCGGTACAATGCCACAAGGGCCAATCTTAGATATAGGTTAGGTTAAGTAGATTAGTTAGATTTAATCTATGTACATAAATTGTAGTTTTGAAAATAAGTATATCTGATTACTTCATGAAAATTGGATTTCTTATATTTCTTGGGTGGCTGGTAGAGGGCTAAAAGTACTTTTTATTATAATACTGGATATAACCATTTTAATCTCCATGACATTATGCAACTTTTTGAACCGGTTCCAAATTGAATATCAAAAAAAAAAATTCCCATATAACCACGCCCCACCCTAACCCGCAGGATGAGTTGGAGTGGTGACAAAGGTATTCTTACTGCCGTCACCATACGGCAATATTTTTACGTTAATACTAATAAATATCAATAATTTTAACTAAAAATGTATGTGACTCAAGGTTTAAGATTTTACGTTCGTAATTATTCATAAATCCAGAATTGTGTTCTAAAAGTGTGTGATTGGAATAATGCAAGTTTTAAGGTTTGTTTAATTTTTTTACATTCCACTGACGATTGGTAAACGTAACTTTCCCTCTTATTCATTAACGTCTGCTAACTTAACAAGCCGCTAATAATTGTTTGTCCCTTCGTCGGTCTTAACGTTGTGTCCATAAGAGCAAAAGGGACAAACAATTATTAGCGGCTTGTTAAGTTGGCAGACGTTTATGAATAAGGGCGTTAACCGCTTGACAACTCATGGCTACCGGATTCCCTGCGATCTGGCGTGCCATTGCTTTTCTCAATCGCAATTATTAGCGAATAGTTTTGTAATTACACTAGCCAGGCTATTAAACGTCGCAAAACACACATGCGCACAAAATCAAACTAATTAATGAGTTCTTTGCCTTAGGCACTGGTCTCACCGCGAGATAGGTACCAAGCTATGAACTATGTGCTATAAACACGAACAAAAGACACGCACTCCCGTGTAAATAAAAGAGACACGGCGATACTCGCCCAGCTATACGTATCAGCTACTCGTACCACCGTCGGCCGAGTATCGCCGTCTCTTTTTTAACACGGGAGTACGTATCTTTTGTTCGTGTTTATAGCCCGTAGTTCATCGCGGTGAGAACCACAGAATTTGGTTTGGATAGAAGAAACAAGTTCATTCATTTGTATGGCGGCCGAGCGTGTCAGATTTAGTACTGAAGTTGTTACTTGCCTATGATTTTAAATATGTCTCAGGCCCTTGAGTATTCATATTTTTTTGTGTTGTTGCAATTAATATTACTTAAGGAGGCATTATTAACTAATGTTTTTGTTCACTTCAACTTACAAAATTTGACGCCCGAAAGCTGCAAGCTGCGATTAAAGACGGATAACTCAGTAGATTTTACTGAGTTCATTTGACACGCTAAGTAGATACGTTTGCTTGATCTATGGTATATACTCGTATGACATCTGTGGTGAGAACAGTGCCTTAAGAAGAAATGAGAGCTGGAAGAGTCTAGAAAATAGGGATATGAAAAAAGTATTGCTGTCGCTTTGGCCGTGGGTGTCATAAGAGCCGGCTAAGGGATTGAAGTGTCACTGACCATTCTTTGGGGCTTAAAGATGTGTTCACGACCATGTAAATGACAAATAAAAGTAGGAGTAGAAAAAACATTTTTTTTTTTCACTTTTTGATGATGGCTAGTTACTAGTTTTGATAATAATTACAATATCAAAAAAGGAAAACACGTGAGGCGTGGCAAATGTAGATTTTATTGTAATTTAAAAACTATTGAAAACGGTTATTTCGTATTCTTGATAGCAAACCCTTTAATTTGATACCCATACATGGGGGGTTGCTAACAGCCAGTCCACCGACTTGGGGAAGCCGCGATATTATTTGTAATGACATTTTAGTTAGTCATGTACTGTCATCAGAACTCGGAGCGTGTGCAAAATTTCATCCTAAACGAAGACAGGAAGTGGGTCAAATTAAGATTCAAAGATTTTCTTACATACATAAATAGCTAGAAACTTACACGTGAAGCTGATAAAAAGCGTGTTTAATCTCATCCTGCCCGTCATACGAAGTTTGAGTTATTGAAGGTTCCGGGTTCGAATCCCGGCGAGGGCATTATTTGTGTATGTATTTATCACAAATATTTGTTCCTTGGTCATGGCTGTCCATTTATTTAAGTACCTATCTGTCTATTATACACCGTCTTTTTAATGATTTCCATTAAATTGAACATGTTACTTGGGACATTAATAAAAGTTGCCTGGTATATCGGCTTTTGTTAATTTCGTAAAAAAAATTTTTTTTCGTTTTCTTACATAATAATTCTAATGGCAAGTGTGAGAGAACCTTAAGAATAAGATCTCAGGTGACTGACGGCACACGTCAAAATAAGTAACATTGGGATGTAATAAAGGTTGCAATTCACTACCTACCTAAATCATAAGCTTCCCTTTAATTTAACGGAAATCAATAAAAACGCGGTGTTTATATCGTCGCCTAGTACTCAGTACTCACATCACAAGCCTTAATTTTATTGAGCTTACCATGAGACTAGTTCGATTTGTGTAAAGATGTTCAAAAATATTTATTTATTTATTTAAAAATATTTACATTTGTATGGAAAAGGCAGCTCCCATACCCTCTGAATCTTTCACCTCTTTTGACCTCCGAAAGACCTTTAAATAACCAAGTTATAATTGCGAGTTGATCGTAAACAAAGATGTCAAAATAATTTACGTTCCTAAATTTAGGTGTCCATTATCAAAATGCAATTAAAGAGATCGAAAACTTCTGAAGTTACTTTAATTGTTATCACAATTTGTTCAGTTTATTTTCGGTCCAATTTTGTGCAATTTCAGACAATTTAATTAAGAGATAATTCTTTTAAAGTAAAGTTTACATCTCGATTACAAGGCAAGATGTCACTTTACACGCCTTTTCTCTTTTGAGTTTTTTCTAGTCACAATCATAAGGAATTATAGGTAGTTGTCGATTTCTGAGAACGAACACTGTTGTGGCTCCCAGCACAGGAGGTGAAGCGGGGACCGTCCAGAAGTAAAACCCTCCCCTCTTCCTCGAGTCGCCTAGCGAACCACTAGGCTCTGAGATACACGCTCATGTGCGCGTCTAACTTATTTTATTTAATTATTGATACCTAAATTTCAACTACCATTGTGGAACTATGATTAGACCATTTTTGAAGCATCCTCGAGTTTTATTTACTACTGAAGACTTCAGAAATTACACAAACACCTTACACCGAAATGAGCCTTATGTGCATTCGATACCCACCAATATTTTCAGTTCACGCTCATACGACTAGCGAGTACAAGCTTTTATTTAGTTACACCTGTGTGCCAGGAGCTGCTGCCGCGTTTTTAATGCGGACTTATTTTCCATACGGCCAGCCTTACAGCTGTAAGTCCTTACGTAAGTTATAGGGACGAATCTATACTAAGGAATGAGAGGTGAATCGTCGTCGTCCCTACAACTTACAGATGTAGTGAGAAATGATTTGCCTTCGGAAACGTTCGTCAACGTCATACTGTTTCAGTCTATCTCACTGAGACTGACAGTAATAGCTGTCATGCTACTTCAGTCAGACTCGGTGACACTGCCTGAAACAGCATGTGTTTACGAACGTTTCCTAAGGCAAGTAATTTCTCACTACACCTGTACGTAAGAACTCACAGGTGTATTTTCGGCCTTACATCCGTGAGTTTATACGTAAGTTTTAGAGACGGAGCTATACTAAGAAATGAGAGGTGAATATCACTATCTCATTCCTTAGTATAGCTCCGTCCCTACAACTTGCGTAAGAACTCGCAGCATAAGTCCGGTCTTATAAAAATAATCAAGTCGATGAGTACAACTTTACGTTTTCCGCGACCTTTCGAAATGATTGCCCTGCACTGTCGGCAGATAAAATAAGTCCAGTATACTTACCATAAGTGAATATACCGAAAGTCGTACAACTCGCAGTTACGCGTCTCTTTTTAATCAATACAATCGAAAAGAGACGGATAGCTGTGAGTCGCTGCCAACACAAGATGTAGGTACTTGACTAGTGATGGGCAGCTCGTATGTTACGAAAGTGAAAGTTTCATATTTTCGTGTAAGTTACTATACATTTCTGTGGTTTTCAGGAGTAAATTATATGTTCGTGTGGCATTTTATACTTTCCGATCAAAACAAAGATTTTAAATAAATATCTCTTTCTCACTCTCACGTAGTTCCGATGTTTCAAGTAACAAGTAGGTATGCGGTACGGTGTGATGGTCTGTTTGGCAGTACTGTACGTTTTTGGTATTCTGTCAAACTTGGCCTTGGGGTGGCCTTCAAGTAAAAAAATAACGTGTCGCGAAACGTCATAATGGCACTTTGCAAATTTGGTACCATGCTTAATGGCACTATGCGGTTATGGTATGACTAACTGGTGTTTAGCAAGTAAAAAAAAACACGAAACGCCATTTGGCATTTTGCAAATTTGGTATTATGCTACTGAAGGTTCTCATCACGGTAAGAACTCAGTTTATGACTAACACAGCTGTAACCGTTGGCCCATTACAATCTAATCCAATCCCATTAGTAAATGAAAAATCGAAAATAATGTCATAGGCTTGTGGCTTCGCCTTCGTCATAAAACAAAACAGGGTAATTACCTAATAGGGGTTGCGCACAAATCACGTGACGTCTTTTTCGACTATTTTGAGTTATATTCTAAATATTAGAAGTTGTGCACAAAACTCGCGACTTTTTAGGGTTTCGTAGTAAACAAGGAACCCTTATAGGTTCGCCAGTTCCGTCTGTCCGTCTGTCCGCCTATCTGTCCACAGCATAACTCAGTGACCGTTAGTACCTATTAGAAATCTGCAATTTGGTACAGGTATATAATTATATAATATTAATCACGCCAACAAAGAAGTAGATAAAAACTAGAAAACATTTTTTTTGGGTAGGTACCTCCCCTACTCGTAAAGCGTTTTTTTTTTATTTCGCTCTAAAAGTATAGTGTGGGACTGTGGGGTGTCGTTGAATACGTATCTTAAAAATAATAAAGGTCTCATTATTCTTTTCTAAAGTCAATATTTTTAGAGATAACCGTTCTAGAATAAAAAATAATTGTCACAAATGTGAGTAAAGTACTGAATTTTTTAAGTCAGTAGATATACTTAATACAAATGCTAACTTTTCTCTTACAGTTTATAATTATAAATAAAATGCCGCTAATTAAGCCTTACAATCGAAATGAGCAATGGATCAAAGTAGTTCTGAAAAGCCTAACTAATCAGCCATATACAGATAAAAACTATTGTAGGCCTGCCCCAATGACCCTTCCGGTCATCTGGGTAGCTTTGCCTAGGGGATAATACCCGAGGTTCGCCACAAACAGGCCTTATAAAGCCGCGCGGACAATAAGACTGTGTAGAGCCAGCATAAAAAGTATTCATACATTCAGACATACTAAGTCGCGGTGGCAATAACTTAAATTAACTAGGGACTTCCGGTATGAAATTCATCGATAAGTGAATATTCGTATACGATTGGAGATTAGCATCGTGCTAGCCACGATGCTTGCAGACTATTTCGGTGAATATCTGAGCGTTTCAACCGCCTAATTTTGGTGGCATCATTTTTGCCGAAGTTTCTAAGCGTCAATGTTATAGTTTGTCATTTATTTAAGGTACTGTGCCTCCTGCAAATGCTAAAAGCAGCACATTGTAACGAATAGAATCTTCGGTAGAAATGATACCACCAAAATTAGGCGGTTGAAACGCTCAGATATTCACCCATTTGTGACTTCTTCAGATCTTTGCATCCATGTGAATAATTAGGAAGCAATGCCTTTATTTACGAGTAGTTATAAACAACCAAACTGCCAACTAATTATTCTTTGGTCCTTATCAATCAATTTTATAGTTGGCTTTGCATTGACTGGGACAAAACATAAATTAGTCAATAAGTATATGATTCCTAAGTTTTTAAGTGAGGAGAAGCTTCTCTTTTCGACAGTTTTTTTTTGTATGTATGGTTTTCGATGTCTCCGAGAATAGTGAACCGATTTCCAAAGTTTTTTTAATCCAACGGGTATAGTTAACCCTGAGATTGTCCCGTTGGCCCAATTCGGGGTCTGATGAGGGTATCTTGGAGAAATCGGTTGAAGTTGATATTTACATTTTTTATTTGGTGATTATCATGAATAAATAATGTCGCTATTTTTCTCCTAGAGAACGCCGTTGTTGCAAACTGTACATTCTAAGGACAAATCCGTCATTTGATGTAATATAAGTAACATTAGGGGGCAGCCAACAACCAAGCAGGGAAACATTTAAAATCTCGAAAAATGCTCCTTTCTTAGTTCAAGGAAAGCGGAGATATTTACGTCTTTTCTTGCAATTCCTTTAAATACCGGACGGTAATAAACTCCAGAAAAGAAATATATTTCTCGATGCTTTATAAAGAGTTTATGAAGGATACTAAACTGTCTCTTACCGAGCGAGTTCTCAATGGATCTTCTGACGTCGTATATGAAAGGTAACCATTAAGTTCACATTTTAAATTGTAAAGATCCTTACTACCGTGTAGTTGACACGTTTATGTGACGTTTTGATATCAAAGCCGAGGAAGAAAGTGTCTCAGCTTTATGTAATCTTGATACTTCAATGCTACGCAAAGGAAAATATTATACGACACTATAAAATTACAACACCTCTGCCTGTAGTTTAAGTAATAAATAAAGCAGTTTCAAGATATTTCTAGTTTTTATGGTATTCCGTTGCCACTAATATAAACAGACCATATCATTAGCCTATAGCACTGGTCTCGCCGCGAGATACTAAACCATGAACACTGCGATACATGAACAATTGCGAACAATGAAAAGTGACACTGCGATACTCGCCCAGCTATCAGCTATCACCGTCGAGCGAGTATCGCCGTGTCTCTTTTTTTACACGGGAGTGCGTATCTTTTGTTCGTGTTTATAGCCGATAGTTCGTAGCTTAGTAGCTCTCGGTGAGACCAGTACCTATAACAATCGACTGCTGGACAAAGTTTTAAAGAATCCTTGGAGGCTTTTGTAAAGCTTCGTGACGTAACTAAAACAACTTAATACGTGCCTATTTGAACCAGTCCTTACATATCTACTTTTTTTCTTCGCGGACCCTAAATTGATTCTCTAAAAATCGCGATTAAGTTTAACGGTGAGGTGATACTGATTAGGAATTATTATAGATTAAAATCATCTTAAAAATCCAGTGTCCTGTTTTTTTTAAGATTATTCTCAAATAAAAAAAATATGAATACACAAAAACTTAATCCTGCTTGACACAAAAACCCACGCAGGATTTGTGGGGGCCAAGAGCTACTCTGTAATATAATAATTAATTAATTATAGTTGAATTAATAAAGTGAGGAAGAGCGTTAGTACTGCTGTTAGCTTAGCCACTCAGTAATTTTGCAATTATTCATACAGTAGGTAGGTATTATGCCCAAGGTACGATTCGAATGAACTGAACACTAAACCTTATACAAGTACGTTACACCCACGTTCCCATCATCGCCACATTGTAATAGAACAATACAATGTGAACAAACGAAGGCCTTAAAATAATTAATTTGGATGTCTGCATGCGAGATGTAGGAAGTTAGAAAATATTGAGAAAATTATGAACAATGAAAATCCTCCACGTACAGGCAATTTCCTGTTTCCTGACGCGTTTTATACTTGTCAAAGATACGTAATAGTGTTAATTACATGTTTGAATTAAGAAGTTGAATTAAGAGTTGGAAGTGCTCGCAGAGAAAAAAGTGTTTTTTTCCATACACCGGTAATTTTCTCTTATCGTTGTTTTTTTTTTTATTTTGTATATTGCTACAATAACATATAACTTTATTCGATGTGAATTACGACTGCTGGGATAGCTGGACGTTAGATATCTCATAACCTAAGCCAAGTTATAAACTATGAGATATGAAACATGAATATTTAACCTAGGTATGTGTCTTTTCAATCAGAAGTGCCCACAGCGCTTAACCTATGTAAATACACGTTGTAAGTAAATTTGTAGAAAATTTTAGTTTTCCTTGGGCAGTTCACGCATGAAACCATCCTTTGCGAGGGACACACTAAGTGAGAGGTTTATACAAACAGACTTAAGTATTCATAAAGTAATTAAGTTGGGTCAAGGCAGGACAAACTTCAAGACTAAGAATCGAGCTTAAAGCGATTCTTTTACAAATTTTACGCATTTGAACCTAGTAACCAAGTTTGATAGACACCTTGTTGATTGATATTTTCTTTCGCACAGTTTTGCATTCATTCTCAAAGCAGTATATTCTACACCAAAAACAACGAGAAACAGTAGATGTACGTATTTCAAATTCATAATTCTTAGTACACATGCTACGAATTCATGTCCCATTATTTCAAAATGGTTGAACACATTCCCGACACATTAAAACCCATTTACAATTTTGAGCCCTATGTCGTTGCATTAAGGCGAAAGATGTATACATATATTTGGCTTCGTAAGTATTTATAAGTAGTTTGAAACTGCGGAGCGTTAAGCACTTGGAAACTTGCAATCTTGGTGGTAGTTACGTATTTATTTTGAGTACGAGCGCATCTCGCGGCGTTTTACTTAATATACGTTTTTGAGAGTAGGTACCTACACAAATTCTGATAGCCTTTTTACACGCATATGTTTAGTAAAACAATCAATGGACTAGACTTTTTATGGTTGGAGTCCCGTAAAATAATATTATAATCAATATACTCGTATGTTGTTTAAAATCAAATACTGTAATTATCGATATCGATGAAATAATATTTCTCTCATTGGCTAGATTACGGTAGTGTTTTGTTTTGCCGTGGAAAATCTTATGCTTACTAGTATAGTTGGAGAATGTCACCGCAAACGTAATCGTCTGCAGAAGTCATATTGTTACGTACCAGCTTTCACTAAAATGATGACATGTGGCGAAAACAAAACAATGATAGAAGCAAGAGACACTTTCACATTTCGCGACATCTATATTTGGTTATAAACACTACACACAGTTTGATTTTGGAATGTCTACGTCACATTTTATAAATTACTTAAGGTACACCTGTAAGTTCTTACGTAAGTTATAGGGATGGGCTATACTAAGAAATGAGAAGTGAATATCACTATCTTATTCCTTAGTATAGCTTCGTCCCTATAACTTACTTAAGAACTTACAGGTGTAAGGCTGGCTTAAAAAAGAACTTGTAATAGTTATTTGTTTTACTAGGGAGCAAAGTGATTGTTTAACTCTCGTGCAAATATTGAAACCCGAGCAAGCGAAAGATCCATAAAATGGAATCTTGAGCAATGTGAGGGTTTTAAGGCACGAGACTTGAACAAACTTTGCTGCCGAGTGAAACACAACATTTTTCCCCACACTAAAGCGAGGAAACATGCGAAATAACACTCAAACATAACAAATTAGAAGGTATTTATTTGCAAGACCTCAACTTCCAAAAAAGAAACAAATCAACAAATAATAAAACAATAACCTCAAATATTCATCTTTTCAAAATGAGACTCATGTAGTTATAACACAAAGTCGGGTGCCAAGTTCACAGAGGTGATATTTTGGCACTATTCAAGAAGGTGGCCTTGGTGCTGTTTTTTAGCAATTTAATAAAATGATTCCAGCATAAAATACTAACACAATACCTATATCAGTTTTTGTCGGCCTCCGTAGGCTAGTTGGTAGTGACCCTGCCTACGAAGCTGGAGGTTCCGGATTCGAATCCCGGCGAGGGCATTGTTTGTGTATTTATTTATCACAAATATTGGTTCCTTGTTCATGGCTGTCTATGTATTTAAGTATCTATATGTAGGTATCTATCTATTATTATATCGTCGCCTAGTACGCACATCACAAGCCTTAATTGAGCTTACCGTGGGAATAGGTCGATTTGTGAAAGATGGATGTCATCCGCAGACCACGAACCCTGTAAAGTGTTCGAAACGTCGGAATGAAGTTAAAATTAGTTAATTTAATATACGCGAGTTTATCCGTTTTCATAGTTTTATTTCATGAGTAATCCTCGCGGTAACCGAAGAAAATATTATATTTATCATAACTTAATGCCCTCAGCTGAACGAAATCCAGGATCGCGCCTAATAATTGTTTTTACATTTACACCCTGGACTGTACAGCGATTTTCTATTGACGTAAGCTGATCCGAGCTTCGAGCACATGATTTCCGAGTAAACATATTTACGGACATAAATATTTCACCGTATGTGAGCCTTATTACAATCGGCATAGAACCCTCAAATAGACAGTTAGCAACAATGGGGATGGTTCTTACAACAGTTATATCCCAATTTGCTATACGTGAATAATCACGTACATCAAATTGGGTCATTATCATAACTGTTTGGCATAAGCAAAGCTATACAGATTTTGTGGAACAGCTCAAATTGCTTTATTAAATGTATTTAATGTTATATTCTTTAAGTAGTAACACTACAGAACCCCCTAAACATGTCATCATCATCATCAGCCTATAATAGTCTACTGCTGGACATAGGCATCTCCCATTAACTATGCGTATAGACGCATTAGGAGGTAAATGCCCATAATTGCCACGCTGGGCAAGCGGATTGGTGATCGCAGTAATGTGTCCACTATGATGACACTGCTACTCATCATCAATCTCTTATCAAATAATGGTCAGTGACACTTCAATCCCTTAGTCGACTCTTACGACACCCTCAGGAGGAGTTGGGGTGGTGACAAATGTATTCTTACTGCCGTCACCACACGGCCGTGTCAAGTCCCAAAAACATGTCAAGCCCTCATGTTACCCCCTAAATTTAGGGGTAAAACCCCTAAGTTGGCACCTCTAAGTACCTAGGATATCGGTAAATGCCCAAAGGTTAAAGGCACATTGTAGTATGTAACTAGGTATATACCATCAATTGTCAATACCAAAGAGAAATACCTATGCTTTGATTCAAAGGAATCAAAGGCTTTGAGCCCGCAGAAATGTCTGTTCAAATAATTTCACGTAGGTATTTGCTACATTTGACTCAATTCCATTACCTTTTTTAACGTTTAGCATGAGGTGGCTATTTATGTAAGTATGTACTTACCTACAAGTGCTTATTGATGTATTGCTATAAAATATAACATTTAAATGTTTTCGATGTGGATTCACAAGCCTTTTTGCCTATTGGGCAATTTTATTTAAATTGATACGCAATAAACCATTTTTTGGGGCAGCTCCCCTAGTAGTAAAATGGGGACGATTTGATGATGACTATAGAGTAGCGCTCCTATTATTTAAAAAATCCTATGCTATACGCATTAGGAGGTAAATGCCCATAATCGCCACGCTGGGCAAGCGGATTGGCGATCGCAGTAATGAGTCCACGTCCTGCAGTGGACTATCATAGGCTGATGCATGCATGCATGCATAGAGTGGTATCGGTGAATAGGTCATTCAAAAAGGATAAGGGTCCCAAATCAAGTTTTTTAGTATGTCGGAGTGTCGGAGATAGGTAACTACTCCAGAACCAAAAAATCGTCCCCCGTCTCTATATTTAGATCTTTAGATCCATGCGTCTTATAGAGAACTTTAAAATAAAACTATTTCGAACATAATCGGCCCAGCCGTTTTTGAATAACTACAGAACCTACACTGAACATGGCCCGACATGCTCTTGGCCGGTTTTTTTTTCAAGAATAACCTACCTTACTTATCTACCTTAAAAGTTAAAAGTAACACTATTTGAATATTCTGTAGACCAAGCTGAGGTTGCGGTTTCATTGTAGTCACTATGTATTGATTATTGGAAAATTGCTAGCGCTCCTTTCGCGCAAATAAATAAATATTCATACCTCATTATACGTTCACAGCATGTGGAGACGCCCACGCGTTTAATGAGATATGTACAGTCACGATTAGATAGTAGATATGGTTCATTCAATAAATAAATAAATATCTTGTGAAATCTTACACAAATCAACCTAGACCCACGGCTTGTGATTTTCAAATTTGGTTGTATCGAACACATACAGAAAGAAAGGTGTTGTATGGAAACATTAAGCGTCGAAATCATTAAGTAGTACGTATTCGTAAGAGTCGACTAAGGGTTTGAAGTGTGACAGACCATTCGTTTATAGAAGAATGATGATGGGCAGCAGCATCATCATAGTGGACACACTACTGCGATCACCAATCCGCTTGCCCAGCGTGGATTATGGGTTATAATGTCCATTCCATACGCGTACTTGATAGGAGAGGCCTACGTCCACCAGAATGAGATAGACTGATGATGCGATGATATTGTTTTAATGTTCATGTATCTCCTTACCCCCTTCATAAGCGTCTGTTAACTTAACAAGCCGCTAATAATTGTTAGTCCCTTTCGGTGTTAACAATGTGCCCATAAGAACAAAAGGGACAAACAATTATTAGCGGCATGTTAAGTTAACAAACCTTTATGAATAAGGGGGTTATACTTTACGTCCCTTTTACTACGCTTAGGCACCCGATATTACCAGTATAACAGATAAAACGATTAGATGCCATGCATAGTATAAAATAAATTCACCCAATATCCGCATATTCAAGACAGTAAGCCCATGACGTCACTCTCTCAGTTCCTTCCGCAGTGCTCCCGATATGTAACATGAGAACGTGTCGTACCATGAGTTGGCAAGTAACATTCATATTATAAGCCGGCATACTTTCAGAGATACGAACATATTATATATGTTTGCAAAAAAAGCTTTCGATCAAAACTCATTGAAAAATGCCTGCTCGATTAAAATTCTTACATTAAGGGCCTGTTTCACATTCTTTGGTTAACGCTATCTGCCGGTTAAAAATAGTATGGTCCCTTTCTTCTTCTAAGTGAAAGAAAGAGATAGTCATATTTTTTAATTGACAGATAGCGTTAACCAGAGATGGTGCAACAGGCCGTAAGAGTATAATCTTGACATACTCATTGATGAACGTTATTTATGGACTAGAAAATGAAAAAAATGTTTAACACTTACAAAATATATCAACAAAATCTTTCCTTACATTTTATTACTGGTGAGTGGTGATGTATAAAAAAAAATATATAAAAAACAAATAAAAATTGGTAAAGTCTGCCAGTATGCTCGTGACCACCCTGTATTTTAATAGACTTGGGTCTCAACGGAAGAACAGCGCTGGTTTTTCCAGGTACATGCTGTATTGTGACCCTTTTGCGGCAAGCTGTCGTACTGTGGTTATTTGTGAATTATGTCGTTGTGTACTTGTCATAAATATTTTTTTATTTAATTCATTTCATTTATGTGACAGACTATCTTACGTCTCGAGTAGGTATACTTCACTTGTCTACTCATGGTACCGGGTACTGTATACTGTAGCGGAAAACATGTCTGAACATGTTTGGCCGTGAACTTCAGCAGCTTTGAGCTTTACTTCAGCTGCACATGTTCCCAAGAAATACTATATTATATAGGTTATATTATGCACTTCCATATCAGTAAACGGAGTTTGACGAAAGTAGAAATTGCACATTTCTTGTTATTACCTATATTATTATACAGGGTGAAATTTCAATCGTGAATCGTAATTTGTTTTTCTAACTTCTATTTACTTAAAATAATTTTTAACCGACTTCAAAAAGGAGGAGGTTTACAATTCGACGAAATCTTTTTTTTTTTTTTTTATGTATGTTCCCCGATTGCTCGAAGACGCGTAGACCGATTTGAAAAATTCTTTTTTTGTTTGAAAGGGTATATCTTCTAGTTGGTCCCATTGTCGTCCGGTCCAGATCTGATGATGGGATCCTGGAGAAATCGAGGGAACTCTTCAAATGTTGTAGGCACACATGACATTTTTTATTTATTTTCGAAAGCCAATCAAGTATTTGCGTCTAGTAATGAACGTCTTAAGTCGGTGAGCTGATGATGGAAGGTACAACTCCTTAGAGATTAGGAGTTGGGCAATAATTCTTTAAATATAACACGTTTCATGGTTTTTGGAAGCTATTCCAGTATTTGCCTTTAGGTGGTCATAGGCTCATGTTGGTGAGCTGATGATGGAAGGTACAACTCCTTAACGATTAGGAGTTAGAGGATAATTCTTTAAATATAACATATTACATGTATTTTGGAAGCTATTCAAGTATTTGCCTTTAGGTGGTCATAGGCTCATGTTGGTGAGCTGATGATGGAAGGTACGACTCCTTAGCGATTAGGAGTTGGGCAATAATTCTTTAAATATAACACGTTTCACGGTTTTTGGAAGCTATTCCAGTATTTGCCTTTAGGTGGTCATAGGCTCAAGTTGGTGAGCTGATGATGGAAGGTACAACTCCTTAGCGATTAGGAGTTGGGCAATAATTCTTTAAATATAACACGTTTCATGGTTTTTGGAAGCTATTCAAGTATTTGCCTTTAGGTAGTCATAGGCTCATGTTGGTGAGCTGATGATGGAAGGTACAACTCCTTAGCGATTAGGAGTTGGGCAATAATTCTTTAAATATAACACGTTTCATGGTTTTTGGATGCTATTCCAGTATTTGCCTTTAGGTGGTCATAGGCTCATGTTGGTGAGCTGATGATGGAAGGTACAACTCCTTAACGATTAGGAGTTAGAGGATAATTCTTTAAATATAACATATTACATGTATTTTGGAAGCTATTCAAGTATTTGCCTTTAGGTGGTCATAGGCTCATGTTGGTGAGCTGATGATGGAAGGTACAACTCCTTAGCGATTAGGAGTTGGACAATAATTCTTTAAATATAACACGTTTCATGGTTTTTGGAAGCTATTCCAGTATTTGCCTTTAGGTGGTCATAGGCTCATGTTGGTGAGCTGATGATGGAAGGTACAACTCCTTAACGATTAGGAGTTAGAGGATAATTCTTTACATATAACATATTACATGTTTTTTGGAAGCTATTCAAGTATTTGCCTTTAGGTGGTCATAGGCTCATGTTGGTGAGCTGATGATGGAAGGTACAACTCCTTAGCGATTAGGAGTTGGGCAATAATTCTTTAAATACAACATATTTCATATTTTTTTAAGCTATTCGAGTATTTGCCTTTAGGTGGTCATAGGCTCATGTTGGTGAGCTGATGATGGAAGGTACAACTCCTTAGCGATTAGGAGTTGGGGGATAATTCTCACTAAGCGGAATACTAACTCAAGTCATTAAAAGCCCCCGCCTACGGGGTCGGGCTTCTAACACTCTCGTTGGTAATACCGTACTTACCTCCCTAGATGCACAATGTACTTTTACTGAACCTATTTTATATATATACTATACTAAAAAGCAAAAAATAAAATATTTTAAAAATAAAAATTAAACCGCCTTCAAAAATACGCTGGAACTAAAAAGTGCAAAATAATTTTGGTTCCTACCACTTAGGATATCCTACCCAAACCTTTAAACCTTTTACCCTATTCATTGAAATAAAATATGATTCCTAGGTACCCTACTGATCTCAGTGAAGTCGGTGCCAAGACACAGAACAACAACAACTAAATAATATTACGTATACACTTCATAATATTAATAATATTTTGATTTAATTTATAATATTTTGAAGAGTATTTCTTAACCCTAAAATAATAACTAACCCTAAAATATGAGTGAGATCAGTGGGGTACCTAGGAATCATATTTTATTTCAATGAATAGGGTAAAAGGTTTAAAGGTTTGGGTAGGATATCCTAAGTGGTAGGAACCAAAATTATTTTGCACTTTTTAGTTCCAGCGTATTTTTGAAGGCGGTTTAATTTTTATTTTTAAAATATTTTATTATATTTTAGTTTTAATGCATGTTTAGTTGTAAAATGTACCTATGAGTATATTGAATATTTGAAAAAACAAGTCCCACCAACTTTCATGCCTGCTCGTGAGATAGGGTTAGAACCGGAAGTAGTTTCAATTTTATATATAAATTAGACCAGTCAAAAGAGTTTGTTGCTATTCCTATTTGAATAAAGAATCATTTGACTTGAGTTGACTAAACCTACTAATACTTGAAATTGATAACGCTTGTTCCTCTTATCCTCTGCCACCTTCATATTTTAGGGTTTCGTAGTACGCTACGAACCCTTATAGCTTCGATATTGCCGTCTGTCTGTCTTTCTGTCAGCAGCATAGCCCAGTGGCCTTTAGGACTAGAACCATGGCGCTCATAAATATCAGGGTGCTTAGACAAGTTGCCAATCGCTAACGCTTAATCGTCAATCGTAAACGAAAGGCTAACTGTCTTTGTCGTACTAATATAAAAGAGTGACAGAGAGGGAAAACCACGATACACTTAGTAAAGTGTTAGCGATTGGCAACTTGGCTAAGCACCCTGATCTAGCACTCTCATGTCATGACAATCTGCTCATCTGACATCAATCTCGCGAAGCCTCGCGATCCAGCGGGGTAATGCTGCCAGCATCTTTGGTACAGTCACATCTAATAACATGTATACATTTCGGAACGTATGTCAACGGTATAAAGATCAAAATGGTATACATATTATTAGAGCTGACCGTACCTACCATGCCGCGGGGCCGTTTTTAGATTTAAATCAGTAGGTATAAATTTATTTATAGTGTAGTTTTATAATATTGTAGTTTTAATTTTTTATATTTATGTCGAATGAATTATTCATTTCATCTGCTCGAATGTTTCTTACCAACTTGAGGGCTTTGATATGGCGAATGAAATATCCAATTTTATTGAAAATTAAACTTCAAATATTAACGCGATTTAATCTAGGCTAGACCATAGGGATTATTACATGTTATGAATACTGATACTATAATCGGATCAACATAATCCGGTAAGCGGCTATTCAAAAAGGTGTTATGTGACATTTATTTCATTACCAGACCTGGGATAACTGGGGGCAAGTTATAGGGATTTGATATCGATTAAAAAGATGTCGATATATAATTATAAAAAAAGATGTGCTCATTGAACATTCTCGATTACAGTACAGAGGTTCGATGTCATATCTGATATTGGGCCTCTTCAGGTAGTAAAAGTATGCACATGTCATTTTGATCAATATGACAATTTACTGTCACTACCATTCATATTTTAGAAGAATATACGTGGTAATATTTCATTACGTTTGTTCCGAAATCGAAAATAATCATGCCGCCTAAGAAACATGCCCGCCCTCGCGAATATTACTATTATTTATTTATGCCGAAAAACATTTTGATGTTGTCATTCACAGTAACATCGATATATTTTTAGTCGATAAAGTATTTTGCTACATCACTTTCGTATAAATGCCCCGAGTTATCCCAGGTATGTTCATTACACTATCATAGTCTTTAACCCCCTTATTCATAAACGTCTGTTAACTTAACAAGCCCCTAATAATTGTTTGTCCCTTTCGGTCCTAACAATGTGTACATAAGAGCAAAAGGGACAAACAATTATTAGCGGCTTGTCAAGTTAACAGACGTTTATGAATAAGGGGGTAAGACTACACCTAACTACCTATTAGTACGAGTTTCCCATGATAAGAACAGCAGGAGGCTTATCTATGATGCCATTCTGCTGTCGTATACGCTAAGCGATAAGTAATAAATGTATGAGAATGACAGGTGGCTTACGATGGTCAGAACCTGACGGCAACATTAAATACGGGATCATCATAAGCCTACAGATTCGGACGAAAAGTCACGTGATCATTTCCATTATCATGGTCACGTGACATGAACGCAACATGGCTATGCCTACTGAGTGCGTAGCAAAGATGCCAATCGCTACCGCTCAGTAGCGTAGCGTAGTTTTCTCTCTCTATCGCTTTTTCATTGGTTGGTACGACAACGACAGTTGTGTTTGGTTCGCGACTGAGCGTTTGCGATTTTGGCATCTTGGATAGGTACACAATCAGCAGGGCTAGCCAAGTTGCCATTCTGCAATCGTATACGATAAGCGATAATTCACGTGACTATAATAATATATGCACTCTAATGTTAGTGTTGAGTTATGTTGGCACCAACAGATTTGGTTAGATATTTATATTTCCTAAGCCTCTCGTGGATTTCTCCCGGGACGTGCTCCAAATCCGTTTATCAAGCGAAACCGCTGAATTACCGACGCTGTAGGTGAAGTGTGGCTAGAGTGGGTACCTAATTATTTATGAGCTACGAATATGCCAAAAATGCGAAAGGATTGGGTAAGTAATACGAGACTTTCCGATTTGACTTCAGATAGTGATTTATGTTATGCAATCAGAAAAATGTAAAACTTTTGAAACAAAATATTTAGAAGTATATTTAGAAATACTGTAATTATCAACAGGATGCTTAGCCAAGTTGCCAATCGCTAGCGCTTAGTAGCGTATCGTAGTTTTCCCTCTCTGTCACTCTTTCAAATTAGTACGACAAAGACAGCTAGCTGCCTTTCGCTTACGATTGACGATTAAACGATTGGCGACGATTGGCAACTTGTCTAAGCACCCAGGTGTGAAAGAGATTACACGATTCCGATGATTAATTTTGCGGATAGTATAGTGTGAATCTATAACAGTAAATGTTCGAGTAAAACTTACCGATGGCTCCAACCAATAGCCTTCTTTGTGTCATTCTGGATAGAACTGTAAAGAGAAAAAGATAAATTATTAACTGTGACATATTTTCGTTATCCGACCGGCATCTACGATAGATTCCAGTGATCCACAATATTGTCATATAAACTTTGCAGCAGGCTAAGGTATAGCTTAGGGCTTGTCCATTAATCACGTCATATTTTATAGGGGGAGGTAGGGGGGTCAAGAAAAATCACTAATTATCAATATAATCACCATAGGGGAGGGGTCATCGGACAAATCACGTGTAATTTTTTGTTACTCTCTGTTGAATAGCATTACAGCTAGTAAAAAAAAACAAATTTAATGTATACTTCTTTTAAAACATAACCAGACGTCAAATCCTGAACTGAGTTTTTCGCGGACATTTACCTCGTAGTTGGGAAAAAAGTCTTTACCCATCACGTGTGCTTAATAAAGTACGTAAATGGAAGTGTTATTAAAAGGATTACTTAAGGTGGTAATAAATTACACGTCATATTGGCTAGGACCTCCCCCCCGGTCCTGAAAATATCACTAAGTATCACCGTGGGGGATGGGGGAGTCTAAAATAGGCCAAAATCGTATGACGTGATTAATAGACAAATCCTTAGGATATGGATAATCACAAAACATAAAAAAAGGATAAATACAGTGTGTTACCATTTTACAGGCCTTTATTAAATGCAATGAGACGCAGTTTTTAACCTAATGTAAGATGAATCGTTCCTAAATGATTTCCTCCGAAGGAGACAGAGCTAATATTGTGTAATACATAACAGATATTTTAAATGAGGATTGAAAAAACAGCGTAACAGCTCCGACACCAATATTTTAAATGTACTTTATAAAGTACCTGTTATATACGTCACGCTGTATCTCGAATAACTAACCGGTAAATCCAGTGTTCTTACTACGAGCTCGCGTAACCTAAAACGGTACCTATCGACTGTGCGTTTCTATCTCTCTCTTTCTTCAACCAGTACGCGAGTGCGAGCGGGATGAACAAAAAGAAAATTACGCAAGCGTTAAGACGGATCAGCTTTTTTTCTTGAGTTTTGAGAATGATAGATTCGAACGAAAAGTCACTTGACCATTTCCATACATTGTCATGGCCACGTGACTTATCGCATCGTATACGATTGAAGGCCGTGTAGTGACTGCAGAAAGAATACACTTGTCACCACCCCAACTCTTCCCGCGGGTGTCGTAAGAGTCGACTAAGGGATTGAAGTGTCACTGACTATTCTTTGATACAAGATTGATGGTGTGCAGCAGCGTCATCATAGTGGATACATTACTGCGATCGCCAATCCGTTTGCCCAGCGTAGCAATTATGGGCATTTACCTCCTAGTGCGTCTATACGCATAGTTAAAGGAGAAGCCTACGTCCAGCAGTGGACTGAGATATGCTGATGATGTATGTATGATACGATTAAGGAATTCCATTTTGGCTAGGCTTGCAGGTATCCTACAGCTCATAGTAAGGGAACAGTACGTATCTAGACTATCTAGTGCATACGTGAGCGCGTTTCTGATACGAGACAATGATCTGACCTTGTGGTATGCCCTCTATACCAACTTGGACTTGAGCTATGCCGGCATATATCGACACAAAACACAGATTGAATAATAATTTATGTTCCTATTATAAGTATTACGAAAGACCTGCGAATATTGGCACCCTCTATTTAAACTTAAGTCAACGCCCTACATACAGTGTGTTAATATTTACAGGCTTTTATTGAAACCGAGGATTGAACCGCTAAATGGGTCAAACTCGAAATCATGTTATGAGCAATGCTCGGCGGGGGTGAGCTGTTTTCATACTAAATGACATGTATCACGTGACAAGTGGTTATGAGTCTTTTCGGTGGACATTTTAAAAGTTAAGGGCTATGAGAGTAAATTTTCTTATTAAGCCCTTATTTATCATTTAAAGGCACTCTTTTCCTATTGAATTGTATGATAAAAATCACGACTACACTCTACCAGTTGCTTAGGGGCACTACAGTTCAGCTGAACACGCACTTTTTCTTTCCTGTGGTCGATAGTAAACAGCCTGTGGATAGGCACTAATGATTTTTATCATACAACGCAATGAAAAAGGAGTACGTCATAATGACGATAAGGCTTTCATAAGAAAATCAAGCTTTATAGGCCTTAAATTTTAGATTGTCCACCGGAAAGAACATGGGTTTGCGTTTGACCCAAATAGCAGTGTTTGCACTGCTGTGTTTCGGTTTGGGGGTAAGATAGCCGGTGTAATTACTGGCATAGATAGAGGCAATCCATCGAAGTCCTCAGGGTAGGCAGCACATAGGCTATTTTTTGGTCGATATGTCCATGGGCCTCAGTTCCTGCTTTCCATCAGGTGGGCTGAGAGTCCAGTTGTCGACCTTCGTCACATAAAAAAATTGAAATGCAGATTTTTAGCCAAACTGTGAGCATTATTTGATTAAGAATTCTAATTATAAACGTAAATAATTTTCTAAGAATAGTTGCCAGTAAAGCGTATTTTTACCCATTTTCATAAAAACCTGAATCATGGTTACACACTGTATATAAATGCATGTTAGTTACATCATGGTACGTCCTCGGAAAAAAACATTTCGCAAACCGGCATACGCGCGCGGTGGCGCAAACGCACTTAAAATGTAATTAGTGATCTGATGGGTGAGAGATGAGATTCTATTTCCTTGTCTTTATGCCTAGCAGAGATGCCATTCTGAAATCGTATACGATAAGCGATAAGTCTTAAATCAGTGCGAGCGCGATATAATGGATTAAGTATCGAGTAAAACCTAATGTATCCTTTACTATCCCACAGCCAGGGCATTATTGTGGTACATTTGACGGGAAAACTATTGGGCGTATGGATTTGTTCTTTTAACATAGTCATTTGAAGATGTGTTATCAGTAAAAAAATGTTTTTATTCCGCCTTAAAAAAAAAGAAAATACTCATGGTACCGCTACAGCAGTCCTAGCCTGTACTTATACGATAAGCGATAAGTCATAAATGTATGAGAATCACAGATTCCTACGAAAAGTCACGTGACCATATCCATATATTATTATAGTCACGTGACTCATCGCTTATCGTATACGATTGCAGAATGCCAACTTGGCTAGTCCTGTAGGTTTCTGATGGTCCCGTTTTTAATCGTTTGTTTCCGTCAGGTTCTAACAAGTATGTACAGTCAAGGGCATTAATATATATACACTTCTCCATACTGATCCCTTACAAATGTGTCTATATATTAATGCACTCGACTGTAAGTGCGAAAGTGACGAGTAGCACGATAAGGGCTTGTCCATTAATCACGTCATACTGTATAGGGGGAGGGGGGGGGGTCAAGAAAAAGTCACCATTATCACCATAGGGGGGGGGTCATAGGACAAATCACGTGTAATTTTTTGTTACTCTCGAATCTGTTGAACAGCATTATAGCCAGTTAAAAAAATATTTACTTTTTTATAAACCACTTTTTAAATGCTAAGTTATAAAACTTCGTAGTTGGCAAAAAAGTAGGTAAGTAAATTCAACTGTGATAGAAAGGACTCCTTAAGTTGGCTAAAAAGTATACGTCATATTGACTAGGGGGGGGGGGGCAGAAAATATCACCAAGTATCAACATGGGGTATAGGGGGGTCTAAAACAGGCCAAAATCGTGATTAATGCACAAGCCCTAAACGGTAAACACGTGACCATGGTAAGCCTCCTATTGCTTAAAATTAAATAAACATCCAAGAACACTAGCGAGAGTAATGAAAAAAGTATCTTTATTTAATTTTGTACGAAAAGTGCTGAAAAGCGTAAGCGGTAGGTTTTATTAATTTACAACACAAAAGAGTACCTACAGGTACGGTAGGTAAGGCGAAAACTAAGAAATATAGTCCAGAAGCTGGCTACCTTTTTGGCAACTTAAGTTGTCCCAAATAGATACATACTTACACGTTTCACAGTACAGTCGACATCAAAGATATATTTATGATTCCGGTGCTAAAATATATTTTATTTTATTTATTAAGGTCTACCAACAGCTATTACATCATTTGTGTGTAGGTATCATTAATTACATACTAACAAAACATTTAGTGATGCATAACTAATAACAGGTAAACACGGCATTCAAAAGAAGACAATGCAACAAAAGTAGGTAAATATGGTAGAATAACTAAAAACTAAAAAACTAAGACGCTCATTAATGACTTACGGAACCTGGGCAATGGGTCAAAATTAATATCACAAGGTTTTCCTAAAAATCGGGGAAAGTGGATCTATGATATTTCTGGGGTATTTATATGGAACTCTGAATCGAATTTTTTGTAATATTTGTGGGGAATCTATGAAATTATTTAGGAGTTTGTATAAAAATAGGAGATCTAGCAAGTCTCTACGCTTCTCGAGAGGGGTCATTTGAAAGTATTGTAGTCTCTCTGAATAAGCAGTGTATTTTCCCGCGAGGTTTGTATGACTAGATAAATGCCAAAGAAATCTCTTCTGTACTCTCTCTATTCTAAGACAATGCGTTGAATAGTGTGGCCGCCAGACAGTACTGCAGTATTCCAAAATATTACAAACAAAACAGTTGTAATTGTATATTTACATGACCTTAATGTCAAGGTATTGAAGTCATGTAAATATATTTATATAAATAGGCAAAAAGGCTTGTTTCACCATCCCCTATATACAGTTGTGTGCAAAATAATAGCAGCAGTCAAAAAATAGCAGCCAATAAGAAAATTAAAACTTGGAGGAATTATTTTGGGACTTTTTTCTGTTATTCAAGTACATAACATAATATTCATTCAAAATGAACTGCAAACTTTACTGAAGTAATATTGAAAGTAAGACAAACGTGGCCATGAAAACCAGCTTTTTTACCCCCTAGCAGGAATGGTGTTCTAAACTGAAATACCTAATGGAAAATACACAATTGTGTGCAATTATTGTAATTTCGTATCTTGTCTATTGTTGTCAACCAAAGCTTTACATATACACCCATCTCATCCAGAAATATATATTTTTTCCTGTATGACCATCTTCCTCGCAGAGTGTACAAATTTTCGCTTATTTCGATTTTTTGTTGAAGTTTCACCGATAACTTAATTTGTTTCATAATGTTTGCTATGACCAGGGCTTCGGTGAAGCAAACACACCAATTACTTCACTAAAAAATCGGAATAATCGAAAATTTGTACACTCTGCGAGGAAGATGGTCATACAGGAAAAAATATATATTTCTGGATGAGATGGGTGTGTATGTAAAGCTTTGGTTGACAACAATAGACAAGATACGAAACTATAATAATTGCACACAATTGTGTATTTTCCATTAGGTGTTTCAGTTTTGAACACCATTCCTGCTAACGGGTAAAAAGCTGGTTTTCATAACCACGTTTGTCTTACTTTCAATATTACTTCAGTAAAGTTTGCAGTTCGTTTTGAATGAATATTATGTTATGTACCTGAGTAACAAAAGAAAGTCCCAAAATAATTCGTCCAAGTTTTCATTTTCTTATTGACTGCTATTTTTTGACTGCTGCTATTATTTTGCACACAACTGTATATTATATCAATCAGATAAATGTCAGCTGTCATATATTTTCATGTTCCTTGGGAAAAGGACAGTCATATATTAATATGTGAAAAAGGCCGTTAGCCTACAAATAATACTCAATTTATGTAATTATGTATACTCCAGCGATTTTTTTTACTATGAATGTGTTTAAATAGGTACTTATAAAGTACAAGTACCATACTATTTAATTAAGCCATGAATTTTGTATTATAATTATGCCGGTTTACTGATCATTCCCTTTTTACATTAAAACTTAATACACTTTAATTATATTTGTATTGTAGTTCACTATGTAGTAGTCTTCCTTTTCCATTCTAGCACAAAAAACACTTGTATTTCCATTCGCAAGTAGAGGTAGATAAGCATTGTTTTTGAACTACAAAACCCTATATTCTTATTTAAAAAAGAGATGAGACTGCAAAAAAAATTACATAGTTACGAGTATGTATGTTTTTAACGAAAACGAAATAACCGTCAAATTTTCATGGTACGAAGTTATCCATATTTATATGGTTTGAAGTTATATAGTTTGTCGTATGACTAACTTTCATAACACAATTGAAACGATCGCGAGTTTTTAGAATCGATGCAGATTTTAGAGTGAAAAACTATCAAACATTATCGAACTATCAAACTTATCTGCAATTTACACGCCATTCTGCAGAACAAGAATAATATGGTGAGTTAAACATTTCTTATTCTGGACCCTGGACTATGAGTAGAATTCTGTAAAACGGAACACAAAGAAGCTGTATTAATAAAAAACACCTCGCGGTTTCTTTTAACGAAGCGGGATCAAAGTCTCGTTTAATCTGGATAGAATACGAGGGGCAATGTCCTTTGTAATTATGTATTTTATAGTCTAGTTATACAGGGTACTTTAACAGGAGCAAAAAAACGGCGATAAATTATTAATATTGCGCCGCGTACTGACGGCGGTAACACTAAATAAATCACCGCAACTCTTCCCGTGGGTGTGTCGTAAGAGTCGGCTAAGATATTGAAGTGTCACTAACCATTAAGGATTGATGATAAGTAGCAGTGTCATCACAATGGAATGGATACTTTACTGCGACCACCAGAGAGGGCCCAGCACGATGATTATGAGCAAATGTGCATTACCGCCTGGTAGCCCTGGGTGCTTAGACAAGTTGCCAGTAGAGAGGGAAAACTACGATACGCTACTAAACGTTAGCGATTGGCAAGTTGGCTAAGCATCCTGGGTGCTTAGACAAGTTGCCAATCGCTAACGCTTAATCGTCAATCGTAAACGAAAGGCAGCTAACTCTCTTTGTCGCACTAATACGAAAGAGTGACAGAGGGGGAATATTACGATACGCTACAAGGCGTCAAGGCATCCTGATGCCTTCACGTGATGATGCTGCAGCCCATCATTATTCTTCAATAAAAGAATGGTCATTGACAGTTCAATTCTTTTGTCGACTCTTACGACACCCACGGGAATTGTTGAGATGGAGACAAATATATTCTTACCGCCGTCACCCTAAAGACTTGGTTACCCCACGACATTGGTCTAAGGCAACCAGCTTAGCGGAAAACCATACGTGCGAGAAGGAGTTCCCATATCGCATCCCGCTCCAACTCATGGATGCGCTCGCCACCGGTCCAGACCAATGTCGTGGCGGGGCCTGTAGAGTCAACGGCTTTCTAGAATATTAAGTAAATCACAGAATTCATTAATAAAGGTATTAATTGGTCTGTTTACTGTACACGCAATGTGCTCATACCTGTTTTCATCGCTAAAGAAAAGGTGGGCATATTAATACAGTATATACCGGGTGTAAATTTCATACAGGCGAATTTCTTTACAACAGGATGCTTAGCCAAGTTGCCAATCGCTAACGCTTAGTAGCGTAATAGTTTTCCCACTCTGTCACTTTCATATAAGTGCGACAAAGACAGTTAGCTGCCTTTCAGTTACAATTGACGATTAAGCGTTAGCGATTGGCAACTTGTCTAAGCACCCAGGCTTAGCGAAGATGCCATTTCGCAATCGTAGACGGTGAGCGATAAGTAACAAATGTATGAAAATCACGAATTCGTACGATAAGTCACGAGACCATTTCCATACATTATTATAGTCACGTGACTTATCGCTTGTCGTAGATGATTGTAGAATGGCATCAGGCCTAGCCTGCAGGGATTATTAGTATGGGACATAATAATTATTGCTTCAGTAATTCGGATAATTTTTAGCTGTAAATTACTTTCTGAAACAATATCTATGCCGTAATAATGCTCGACCTTATGAAGGTCGCCGAGACACGCTGGATGCAGGTCGCATCTAACCGGTAGACCGGTACATGTGGAGGTCCAGAGGCCTATGTTCAGCAGTGGGCGTCTTATGGCTGAGATGATGATGAATAATTCAGCCCGCAAAACACTCGAGTATAAATTAAAAAACGAATGATATAGATACTCCTAAACTGCCATTTGTAACAGTACTCCAAGAATCTTGAAAAAATAGTTACGGCAGCGTATTAAGTGTTCTTATGAATGATTACACTAATGAATTATAGGCATGATAATAATATTTGAAAACGATCACGTGACTTTTCGTTCAAATCTGACATTCTCATATATTTATCACTCTTATTGCATACGATTGCAGAACGACATCATGGCTAGGCCTGCGGGTATCATTTATCGACCCCATTAGATTTACATCCTGTATAACGTGTGAATATCATCGCGACCATTAATAAAGCATCAACAACGCTTATTAATTCTTGTCAATTACGCAATATGAATATTGATTGAAAGTAAATTATCTGATTGCATGCTCGGGCATCGTAAAATGTGTTCTGTACCAGTTTTGGTGAAGTCATTTGTGGGTGTAATCAACGTAACTGTGCTAGTGAAACAAGTAGGTACTAACAGCGAAGTACAATTTGTAGAACAGGGTGCTTAGTCAAGTTGCCAATCGCTAACGCTTAATCGTCAATGGGAAACGATAGGCAGCTAACTGTGTTTGTCGCACTAATATGAAAGAGTCACAGAGAGCTTAGCCAAGTTGCCGATTAACTCGTAGTAGCGTATCGTAGTTTTCCCTCTCTGTCACTCTTTCATATTAGTGGGACAAAGACAGTTAGCTGTCTTTCGTTTACGATTGACGATTAAGCGTTAGCGATTGGCAACTTGTCTAAGCACCCAGGCCTAGCCAAATGCCTGCAATCGTATACGATAAGCGATAAGTAATAAATGTACGAGAATGACAGATTCGTACGAAAAGTCACGTGACCATTTCCATACATTATTGTGGTCACGTTATCGTTTATCGTATACGATTGTAGAATGGCAACTTGGCTAGGCTTACTAGTATCAACTCAACAAGTGACATAGAAAGTGATCCCAAGTCTTTGCAATAATTGTGCAAAGAAGAATACCAAGAACTTTCCATGGGAATATTTACAATTTTGGAAGCTTTCATCGATACATTGCTAGAACAGCATGAAAACTCTAGAAAAAAAAATTAATATTATTATGAGAATTTCATTTATTAAATGTGGATTTAGACCAAACGAGCGAATACTCATTCTATCCCCCACTTTGCGAAATTCGTTCGTTAAGGTGCATTCAGACCAAACGACCATTCGCTGTTCTATCCCCCACTCTACGAAATCAACGAATCACGTTTTGTGTAACGATCGAATTTCGTAGAGTAGGGGGTTAGAATAACGAATGCTCGTTTGGTCTGAATGCACCATTACACAAAACGTGATTCGTCGAAATTCGTTGATTTCGTAGAGTCGGGGATAGAATGAGAATTCGCTCGTTTGGTGTAATTCCACCTTAAGCAGAGTCATCATAGTGGTTATGGGAATTAATACCTTCTGTGTCCATGCTTATAGGTTATTATTATTATTATTACTATAGGATATAGGCATTTCCTGTCTGTGTCCAGCAGTGAATGAATGAGAATGAGAATGAGATTTTAATTGATAAATGATAAAATTAGAAATAAGTGCGATAAGTGGATTAAGCGGTTCATTTTACGTGAGGTCGAAATCTTAAGGTGGAATTACACCAAACGAGCGAATTCTCATTCTATCCCCCACTTTGCGAAATTCGTTCATTAAGGTGCATTCAGACCAAACGAGCATTTGCTATTCTATCCCCCACTCTACGAAATCAACGAATCACGTTTTGTGTAACGATCGAATTTCGTAGAGAAGGGGGTTAGAATAACGAATGCTCGTTTGGTCTGAATGCACCATTACACAAAACGTGATTCGTCGAAATTCGTTGATTTCGTAGAGTCGGGGATAGAATGAGAATTCGCTCGTTTGGTGTAATTCCACCTTAAGCAGAGTCATCATAGTGGTTATGGGAATTAATACCTTCTGTGTCCATACTTATAGGTTATTATTATTATTATTACTATAGGATATAGGCTTTTCCTGTCTGTGTCCAGCAGTGAATGAATGAGAATGAGAATGAGATTTTAATTGATAAAATTAGAAATAAGTGCGATAAGTGGATTAAGCTGTTCATTTTACGTGAGGTCGAAATCTTCGGAGGGCCATATGTACTGAAAAACGTACGAGACACGTGCAAAAACGAAATTCGAATTTCATGTTTTTCGCACTTGTATCGTAATGTATTATTACATGTCATACAAGTATACATATACATAATAATTATTACAGTAGAGTGGAATTGTCTGATGATGTGATGCAATGTAAGTATGTACATAGGTATAGTTCAGAAAACACAATTATAATGAACTGAAAGTAAAAGCTGAATTCCGGGATCGTCGACCCGTATCAGTGATAAAACATACTCACGATTCAAAGTGAGATAGATGTTTTACTAATCCATTGTTCGAACATAATTGTTTCTTAGCATTTTCCCATAACTTTCCCAACGACAAAACTTTTAGTATTTACCGTAAAATGAGATGGATCGAAATCTAAGTTCAATTATGTTCGACTATGCCTATATACTTTTTTTTACTGTCATGTAATTATGATCCATAGTACAACTGAAGGGCAATTGTTCAACTAGTATACGTAAATTTAATATATGTTCTAGTATTGGACTACCGATAAATTTGGTGTACCTACTGTGGTACAACCAATTGGACCACAGGTAAACTAACTTCCTCGTAGTACAATCGGTTGGACTACGGATAATTTTACTTCCCCGTGGCACAACCAGTTGGACATAGCGGTTGGACCACGGGCCGGGAGCGAAAATAACTCACTAACTTGCGAGCTTCAGAAAGTAACACCGTCTTCTGTGTAATAAACGAAAAACAAACGAGATGTAATCAAGTTTGCTAGCGATCGACCTTTAAAGTTGATGATTTTTACTATTACGTTGGCCAATCTGGCAATTTGGAAGATTTCATTATATGGAGATCGTTAACTGCGGTCGATTTGTTGCGTATGCAACGAGTTATATAGAATAGTTTAAAGAGGGTTTAGATAGAACCTGTTTCACCATCAAGTTAAAAATCCGCGTTACCGATTTATCTCCAAATAAAATACCGCGTGTAAATCTAATACGGGCGATCAATTAAACCAGGCATAGAATTCATCAGTGTAATCATGTATTACGAGGTTTTTAAAGTTAATTACGACCCCACAGATTTTTTTTTAGATTTTCGGAGTAACAATGTAGGTACGATACGAACATTTGTTATTATTGATATGGCAGTTATATCATCTGCTTTTTTTGAAATTTAGCTGTCAAGCGTTTAACTTGATTTTGTTGCTCTACAAATCTACATTGCGTGCCGAATTATTATGTACGGATAATTTTGCTGCTCCAATTTTAAGTAAAGTTATCTACTCGTAAATGTACTTATTACGAGTATGTCCTAAACTAACACCCGTTAAGAGCTTCGCCCGTATTAGACTTACACCCTGTATATCTGTCAAATAAACGTTACTGTCTTATCTTTTATATGCCTGCGGAAAAGCATAGTGATAATTCTATCTGATGCATAAAATTTGTCCGGGTTTGTGAAATAAGCCATAAATGTTATTTATTACAGCTAGACAGATGACGAAATAGGCAAAACTCACAAAGTAACAAATATCTACTTGAAATAAAGCTCTTATCTCAGTTCTGTTTTAATACTGACAAAAGAGGTTGCTAAGAGTAGTGACAGATTTTATAGTGAGTTTTGCTTGTCAGCCAACGATAGACAGCCATGACCAAGGAACAAATATTTGTGATAAATAAATACACAAATAATGCCCTCGCCGGGATTCGAACCTGGAACCCCTAGCTTCGTAGGCAAGGTCACTACCAACTAGGCTACGGAGGCTATAGTCTTGTTCACCATCATTGTCGAAACTCATTGCGTAATTTGTTTGGTTAGTCTTCTCACTTCTATTGTACGGGGCATTGTCTATGGTTATATTACAGCATCGGTTAGGCAACGCATGGTAATTTGGTCAAATTGACAAATTACCGTGTACGGAATATCGGATTTTACTTTTACCGGAAAGACGAGTCTTTAACAAATAAGTGCCGGTGATTGAGGTCGTGAATTAAAACAGCAAAAAATGGTAAACATTGATTTGATCGGCTGATTTGCTTAATACCCTGGGTGCTTTGACAAGTTGCCAATCGCTAACGCTTAATCGTCAATCGTAAACGGAAGGCAGCTAACTGTCCTTGTCGCACTAATATAAAAGACTGACAGAGAGGGAAAACTACGATACGGTACTAAGCGTAAGCGATTGGCAACTTGGCTAAGCTAGTCGGTTGTGGAAAATGTGTTAATGATGGTCTTCCTGAATAAGGTTTCCCATATGACCTATATAAGCAAACGTAGTTTTTTTACTAGTAAAGCTCCAGTTCATTAGTATGTACGCATACTTTCTCCATACTAATCCAAACAAAAGCAAACGTGTTTACATCATTATGAAACAAGACTTGATATTGTAGACATTCCCGTACCGATCGATATGAACGCATTTTATCTCGCGATTTTCATATTTGTGCAGAAAGCTTGTTCAGAAAAAACACCTTAATGCGTTTTTCAGTTGGGATCACGGCCCCGTAATCACCCTGTAGATTTTTGCATCCTTTTCTTTCAAGTGTATCTTTCCATCTCTGTCAAGTGTCTCACCTTCGCTGCGGTAATTAAGTTAAATTGCAACTCACCATACTTGTACAGGAGTCCGCTGGATGCGGGTGGCGCAGGACCGGTCATTGTGGCCTATGTTCAGCAGTGGACGTCTTTCGGCTGATATGAATCATCATATCAGCCGAAAGACGTCCACTGCTGCTACATCAGATGATGATGATGATGATACTTGTACAGGTAACATATGACCTGTTCCGCAGTGAGCGTGTTAAAGTGGGCATAGAGGAGGGGGTTGAATATCTGAGCGTTTCAACCGCCTAATTTTGGTGGCTTCATTTTTGCCAAAGTTTCTATTCGTTGCTACTTTGTCATTAGAAGGTACCTCATACAAATGACGAAGTATAACATTGAAACGTTTAGAAACTTCGGCAAAAATTATGCCACCAAAATTAGGCTGTTGAAACGCTCAGCAGTGTTATTCTCTAAGGAAACCGCCTTGCTATCAGCGCTGTGTCAGTGCTGCGGCAGCGTTGAGCCTAAAAATGGTATTTACTAATGTACTTTAAACGACACTAGTGCTCGGCGACGAATGCGGCGTGAGCTGGAACTACACTGCGTCGAGAGTTTGACGTTTAATGTATGAACTTCGTATTCTCTAACGAAAAACAGCGACGAACTCGCCCACAACCTCGCTCACAGCCTCGATTCCTAATGTCAAATAAAACAGCTAGGATTTTAGACAAGGCTGTCTCGACGTCGAGCTCGTAGAACGCAGCGTCGAATGTGTGAATAAGAGAATAGCATAGCTGATATTCACCCAGGGACGTAAGTAGGGCCTTAAGAATACTGGTTCACACGCATGCCAATCGACCTTATATGTGACGTAACACGTGGTAACAGATGACATAACTTGACCAACTTATAAGTACGAGTGCACTGCTGGACAAAATTACTAATCCCATGCAGACGAGCCGTCACAAGCAAGTATAAAACAGTTTTGAAAAATAATACCTAGGTATTAGCCGGCGCCGTCTAGACATCTGCGGTATCAAAGGATTACCGACATGGTTTATTCATTTATTTTTGTTTAGAAGTTTCGATGTATGGAGTATTTTTCTAGGAATTCTACTAAAACACCTGCCGAAAAATATATTTCAGATTCCATCAATACACAATATACACATTTCAAGACAACAAAGGTTGGATTTCGTTGGGGATAGTCATGGGATAGTGCAATACCTACCTGGTAGGTGACATGGTACCTACCAGGCACCATGATGAATATATTTTAATAATATTATTTAGCAATCACATGACAAACATTTCTGTGACAAAAAACTGAAAAATTATACGTTTAAAATTGTTTAATAGTATACATTATATTTGCCTGCATATTGCGGTCTAGACTCCCGAAGGCGTCAAAGGATTGCAGTTTTATTCCTTTGTTGTCTGCCGACTGACTAATGCTAGCTTGCGACTGGCCAATCGAGGAAGCTTTAAATGTAGCTTAGGATTTGAAAAATATGCGGTATACCACGCCGATATACTCTATCTTAACGATTTATTTCTAATAAGTAAGCATCTATAACGAGATGCTATAATGAAATCCTATCGACATATCAATATGTTATAAGAGTCAGTGGTAGGGTGAAGAGTGAAGACACATAATTATCAGCATGCGTACGCATTTTGTCTATTGAAATTGGCCGTTTAGTATGAAACGCGTAAGCATGCGTACGCGTGCGGAAAGCTAGACGCCGTCTCATGCTAAACGAGCATTATCTATAGACAACTTGCGTACGCATGCTGATAAATATGTCTTCACTTCACTCTTAGGGGCTTGCTAGTACCTACTGGCAGATTTGTGCATTACTAAAGTAAGTTATTAGAGTACAGTCAAAGACAAAATAAGGTGTACACAAAAATTTTCAAAAATTTGTCCCAGTGCACTCTAATTCTATGTAATAAGAACGTCGTCACATATTTATGAGCGGATTCTATCGATACAAATTTTTGCACTTGACTGTACACGGTGTTTCCTAAGTCATTTATAACTTCGCACACATCATATGGTATTTACATATAAGTCATACTGAGCAACTTATCGCACGAGACCAATCCCGAAAAAAGAAAAATCACTTTTCGAACAAAATGTTCGGATCACGTAACCAATGTACATGAAAGTTTTTTTTCGCGATTTTGGGGTTCGTCTTTAACCAAAAGGTGCTCACTATGACTTGTGTATGATGTGTGCGAGGTAATTCTTATTAGTCACTCCGGAAACAAGTACTTGTTGTTACTTTAGAAAATGCTATCGGTAAACTTCTCACCGATCAACAAGATCTAAGTTTTTTACAAAAAGCATTGGTATAATTCACACATACATTATCGTGCTAGAAATGTTAGAATTAGTATGCGCGAAAAACGTGTGACTTCATATACAGGGTGGGAATCAGTATGCCGATTGCCGACTGACTTTACCCATGCATTTAAGGTGTCAAACGATGCAAAAAAATATTATATGCCTTATGTAATGTGGTCAGGATTACTAATGTACATGTTGTAAATATATAGCTGGTTATTTATTGTAAAGGTATCATTACAACCTTCATGAATTCCAGAAAACTTTTGATAATCCCAGAGACGGGACGCTACAAATGTTACAATAAATAAGCTCCGAAATACTTAAAAGACAAGCTTAGGCTTAAGGAATGGACGGCAAGTTAAATCCTCTCTTGACTAAATAAGAAATATTTACAGTGGACAGTTCTGAAGGAGTGAAGCTAAGATGCCAAAAAAGGCTACTTTGTGTCTAACTTGAAGGTTCCATTTCAGGTTTCTGTGCCTGAAGACTGAGCAATGGATTATTTCTGAACCGCTTTCCGTGTTAACCCATCAAAAAATAGTAACCTATGGGCGATATAAATAAATATTTATATGGAAGCCTCAGATTTTCATATACTTAGGTCGTGTCATAGGTTAATCATGTTATTTATAGACAAAAACTCCTCATTCGCAATAAAACAGGTCAAAACTAAAAAAAATCGGGACTGTTGCTTATTTAGGAGTTGAAATTGCGGACCATAGTGGCAGTATTGGACGATGATAGTTGAATGACTTTAACTAATTTCCAAAAAAATATTTTTATTACTTATTCGGAGGGCCATCTTGCCAGGAATTTTCACTCCAAAAATCAGGTCCAGTAAGATATCCCAAAGATTGTTCTTTAAATTTGTCTAATAATCAATTTAGTGAATGCCAACTCCCAAACTTTATTAATTTCCAAACACCTGAACTAAAATGACACTGATTTTATTTTGACAAGATGACATTAAAACAATCCGACTTCTCTTCTCCAAATTTTCCTCACCTATAGCACAACTGGGTCGTATCTCGAGTTTAGAGCCAACAATACCAACTGACGGGCACCTTTCCTCAAACCTTCAAACCTTTTGTTCGGCAGCTGCCTTTTCCAACTTAGAAATGTCTACAACATATAATTTCATGCGATGCATAAGTCCTTTTGGTTCAGGGGAGAGCACAAAGCCTGAGCCCTATATAAGCGTCCGATTCTTACCCTACCTGTAGCTAATTCCTGTATGTTATAAAGTTTAAGCGAGTCCAACACAAAGTTAAACCATTAGAATAGGAAAAGTACGATTAGCTTCAAGTCAAAACTGAAAGGGAATACGCGATTATAACTCCTCTTTTTGGTACATAATCTTTTGACGTCGTTTTTCCACGGAAATATTCGATTTTATCTCCTTATCTCAAGGATTTTACGCTACATTCTTACGCTTAAATATTAAATTATTAACATCCATTTTATGACTCGTCGCCAGCCGTTTTATCATTTCAGTAGTTCTCATACTTCTCATCATCTTGGCTAGGCGACTAGTGAGTTCGACTCATTTGTTTTTGTGATACTACTGGAACGAGAGCTGTCCTAACCAATATTTTACAATGGATTGTGAACGTCCTCGTAAAAAATGGGGATTTCGTTAATGGTTTTCTGATATTTATTATGAAAAATTCGTAAGGAATTTATACAATCAAGACGGATATATTATGATTAATAGGTTAAAACTTAGAATTTTTGGCGTACGGGATGAGTACGTAATAAGTAAAAGTAACCTTTTTATTTCCCCAGCCTTACCATATAGGACAGGGTTTTTTCCTATCTCTCATGTTGACCCCATAAGAAAAGTTACCTATGACCATTTTTACCACTTTTTCCATTTTGGATACCGACCTAAAAGCCATCCCCTATATAGATGTCGTTTTGTACTTTGTTGTGAAATTATACACTTTGTTTTTGTATCCCGTTTCACCGGTAACTCAGGTTCCCGTGTGTAATCAAGGAACCTCATCAAAGGTTCACCGAGGGAAAGGGGGAGGGGTAAGGCACGTGACGTAATTACACAACCATCGGCTTTAATATGGGGACCGTAAGGGTAGCTGCAACTGAGCGATCACAGCTCTTCAAGTCTTTTGAAGACGAGTCTTTCGAAGTCAAGACTCGTCTTATTGATGCGAATGTTTGTAGCGAGCCGAGCATCCAAGCATATATTATGGCTAGTGAGACAGCCAGCACTAAACATGTAAGCACATGTCGCACACACCCTATCGCTGCATGCTGATGTGACGCAATGTGACGTCTGCCAACGACAAGGCAGCTCACTCGTCATAGTCACCAAAGGAGCATTCCATGGTTTGTCCCGTACGTACGTAACGCGTGCATATTCCCATAATTTTAGATTTCTTCCGAGTTTTTAGTTAATTTTTCTTTGTACAATTTTTTACTCTGGTCACAATAGAGAACTTCGATAAACCCATAATTTTGAGAAAAACCGTGTAAAGCTTCGAAATCAAATTTCAAGAAATTATTCATTGAGGTAATCAATTTTGGAGTCATGTCCATATTATTGCAAACAATGATCTACATTTGTCCGATCCCCGGTAATAAGATTCTCGTAATATATTTAAGAGCGCATTCATATATTATTAGATTTGAGATTAGATATGTTTACACTAAACTTAACACCTTAGCAAATAAACATAGATACATATTTAAATCGAAATGATTAGGTAATCGTTCGTTTGTGATTAACCTTATAAATCGCAAAGGGAATTGAACACATGTCTTCAATACACAACAACCACAACTTCTCTTAAGCGATCAAACCTCACTTCATTTAACCTCGTACTGCCCAATGTGATTTATAAAGGACATTCGATTTTGTAGAACAAAAGTAAAGCTACTATATTTTCAAACTCATTAGATTTAAATTTCAATAGCTAAAACTTAGTTATTAATAGTTAACTTAGCTAGAAATATTAGTCGAATTGAGAACCTCTTCCTTTTTGAAGTCGGTTAAAAACCATGGAAGACGCTTTTGTAAATAAAGACGTAAGCACTTAAGACGTTTACCAACAATTTTCCGCCCAAGTAGAGGCCGATTTGGCAAATTACATTTTGCGGTTGAATAGCCGACCGTTCTACTGACTTTGTAGTCTTGTTGGTTTGATAGTCAGCACGGAAAAGTTTGTCGATTCTGTATGATGTTAAGGTTAGTGAAACGGGTTAAAACAAGTTATATGTACCAAAGATATAGGAATAAAGGGAATCAATTATGTCCATGGTCACATAAAAGGCTACGAACAAATAAAATATAGAAGCCGCACGCCATACTAAATTGCCTTTCAAAAACGGTCCTGAATTTTAGTGGACAAGTGTCACCCCCTCTTCATTGTACATATCGCGGTATTTCAATGTCACCCTATAAAAACTTAAACCGCCATTTAAAAATAGCTGTGATTGGTCCATCAAAATTTTGATTGGCTATATTCTATAAACATTTGTCAAAGATGTTGCGCCGAAATATAAGAAAAGCGCTATGTCCTGCCCATCTTAGCACAATTGAACAATTGTTTTTGGGGGCACTTTTAAGCTGGCGTTAGACGTCCATGTTTATGTGTATGGTCCATGGTCGCAGGTAATAGTATATTGTGTATTTAGGGCGGTAAGTAAGAATTTGCGTACCGCCATGTCATAATTCTTGTACCGCCCGTGGTACACACAATGTTTTTCATCACACCTGTGATGCAAAAAAGTAAATAAAACAATACATTTTCTCAAAACTACTCTAAAATGGTCTAAATCAGGGATGACTTAATTTCATCATTTTCATAAAAGAAATCTCGGCGCGGCGCGCGGCGTGCGCCGGACCGCGCTAGTGCGACGTAATGTTGTATGAAAATCCTTAACGGCCTACTAGGACGTAATGACGCACCTACGGCGCGCATCACCGCAGCGTATTGGCGCACTTACCAAACAGGTGTGATGAAAAAAGGCATTAAAGCTCTTACTACCAGTTTTTTTGAGATATATTCGAATTAATATTCGAATAGTTTTCATAATATTATAAAAAATTGATATTGTAGGTGTAAAATTACTTCATTTTTCATGTTTACGTCAAAAATTTTAATAAGACGTGAAATAACAAAGATAAGATAACTGGAGATTATCACAATGCTTCTATATACCTGCATTGTGATAATCAGTCAATGTTAGGATAATATCCTAACTGTCCACTTGGTTCATCTTGGGACACCTTGTTTTACCAGTATCTCCCGAAACTTAGTGAAAAGTCCCCAAATTGGTTTTATGCAATAGCATACTTATAACGTAGTAATTGTTACCGTAAAGTGTCTAATTTCAATATTTTAGAATTTAAAAAAAATTTCGTATATGAGTCGAAATTCTTATCATTGTCTTAATTTCTGTCCGTAAAAAACGTGACGCAGTGGTAATTTTTGTATGAGACGATGTTTTGTTTTCAGTTTCTGATGTATGGATTAAAATCTAGCGTGAAAAAGAAATACAAGTGCACCGGATTTTTTAAAAATACTGAGTCAAGATAGCAACTAAAAGCGTGACAAAGTTGTATGAAACAAGACAACGAAAAGAATTTTTATCCATATTCGATTTTTTTGAATAATCGATATCTTATCATTCACATACTAAAATGGAGCGAATATTCGAAATTTCAAATATTCGAATTGCAAGCCCTAGACAGACTGTCTAATTTCTCGACCTTTCGTGCAAACTCATTAACCGCACGACGTCGCACACGCGGTTATGTCACGGTTCACATAATGCCGAGAGAAAGTGGCGTGGCGACTTGGGCCGTAATCGGTTATCGGTTGGGCCGCTCGGGCTTGCAATCTCTATTGTCTTTGCGAGAAAAATTACCGGCCAGTGATGGGACATGTGATTAGCAATGTACAGTTACAGACAGAGTTGGGCAAAAAATAGTATAATATTCCTTCCGATTACTTTTGTATGTGTACTTTGTTATGTATTACAAAGTACACATACATATTACTACTCACATATTACTTTTTGTCCAACTCTGGTTACAGAACATTCTCAAAATTGCGGGAACATACTCGGAAATTTCCAAGAATTCTCATGAGAATTTAAGAGTAAGTGTCATTGCGAATGTTTCCATGAGAACTTATAAAAAAGTGTTATGAAGATCATTGTATTTCAGAATTGAACAAACAAGGCATAAAATATAAAAGGCATGTATATACAATGGTTTTGGCATGATTATATTGCTTGTAAAATTTTAATTTGCTGAGAACATTCTCTATAGAAGTTGCTTCATGTGATTACATTAATCGGAAAAGTTTTTAACTAACTTCGAAAGAGGTACCTACTCGTTTTTCATATTTTCTCGACAAACTGACTTATATTGATTTAACTTTCACGATTATCACTCATATTTTTACTATAAACGACCCGTTTGTTGTTAACATATAAACGGCCCTTAATTGCGTAAACTTTTAATATTATCCTGACGTTTCGGGCATGTCGCCGATAATTAAGAATATATAGAATATTTTTTTGTACGTATGTCAGATATGTATCATCTCAGTTCGAGAAAAATAGTTCGGCCAGTGATATGACGCGCGATAATATTATCGATAAAGATTAGTTACCAGTTTCGGCCCAGCAACTTCAATTAACATACAATCTTCGACGGCTATAGACGTCGTTCAGCCGGACGTGTTCGCATCGGATAGGGCTTGCAAGATCTATATTGTCTTTGGGAGAATTATAATCGGCTAGTGTTTGGGTCAAGATTGTTTTCGTTGTCTTATTTTTTGTCCCTAAAACGTGACGGAGTGGTGATTTTTGTATGAGATGATGTTTTGTTTTCAATTTCTCATGTACGGATTAAAATCTAGTGTACTGAGTCGAAACAGCAATTTCTAAAAGCGTGACAGAGTCGTATAAAACAAGACAAAGTAACGAATTTTGACCCGTTTATCACCGATATTGGATTCTAGTGGTTTTTGGACAACAGTCTTGTGTATTGATACCTAATAGTTTTAGTGTCGAATATCTCGGTGAAATTTTGACCTTTATTTAACAAAAGTAGCAACAAGTAGTTACGGCCGCGTGGGTCTCTTCGAGTTATTCTAATGAATATTTAGTTAGACTTAATGAATTTCAATTTCAACCTATAAAAACTGCCATTTAAAAATAGTTGTCATTGGTCCATCAAAGTTTTGATTGGATATATTTTATAAGCAAATGTCAAAATGTTGCGCCGAAATATGCGCGGTGTATGTAGAGTAATATTATTCAAAGTTACCTATACGAAGAATGGTTATTCAATTCTGAGAAGCAAGTCTAATACCTACTAAAGTATGTAGGTAACAGAAGAATCTTAGGATACCATGATTTTGCTTTATACTAATGAAGTTTAATTCATATTTGTTATTTTGAGTTAGATATGCCAGCCTGGTTCATAATAGGACGTAATTATGCAAGAGGGAACCAATCACAGAACAACTGTTTTGTGGAACCAATCCACACGAATCTGTCATTTTAAAGATTGACTTTGTTTCTTGTGATTTAAAGTGTTAATTAGAATGAAAAATTCATGTGGGTTGGTTCCCTTTTGCATAATTACGTCCTACGCACAGAATTCTTAAAGACAAGTTATAGGTAACACTAAAAACACATTAATAAGAAATTAATTGAGTCAACTGGTGACCCTAGGCTGGCTCGTTCCTAGGACAAGGAATATGCACAATTATTCAGCGTGGGAGTGTAGCCAGCCTTATGGGCACCCTTCCACTAGAGACAGATTTGGGGGAATTACGATAGGTATTTTTAGTTTTTATCTATAATTTTATAATAGTTTTCTAGTTTTGTTTTCTATAATATAATATATTTTCAATCTTTCAAAATATCATATCGAATAAACGCAAATTTTTCGAAAAAACATATGGAACAATTTTTTTCATTAACACAGACTTCTTTGTTTTTAATAGCAATGTACAAGTTGCAGAGTATTCTCAATTTGCGGAAATATACTCTGAAATTTCCGAGAATCTTCATGAGAATTTAAGAGTAAGTTCTCATTGAGAATGTTTCCACGAGAACTTATAAAAAAGTGTTTTGAAGAATATTGTATTTCATAATTGAGTAAACAAGGCATTAAATACGAGTATATCTGTCATGTACGAGTATATACAACGGTTTTGGCGTGATTAGAATGCTGAAAATTTAAATTGTCGGGAACATTCTCTACAAAAGTTTCGCAACTTATTAAACTTCACCTCGGTACATTGCTAGTTTTTACTCACATTTTATCAAAATGATTAATAAAAGCATATTTATAACATTTTTGTTTTTACATCATAAAAATTTGTTCTTATTCCGCGATCGTACTGAAACTACAGACATTTCATGTACTAAATGATGACATTTCTACCAATAACCAGCTCGCATTCCGACTCAACTGGAATACTTTAAGCTTATAGAAGCGGAAACACGAATGAGACCGTTTTTTGCATACATTGCACATGCACATGGAGTGCTGCAACTACTTGAATTGGTATTGGTACGAGCCGCGCCTGGTAGCAACAGTGACATAAGTCTATACTGATCTACACGCGATTTAATCGTCTTTTGGCACAAAATTATTTTCATCGTCTTTTTTCATACCACTATGTCACGCTTTTAGTTGCTGTTTCGACTCAGTATATAAAAAAAATCCGGTGCACTTGTATTTCTTTTTCACGCTAGATTTTAATCCATACATCAAAAATTGGAAACAAAACATCATATAAACGCGGCGACATATTGTCGCACTGATCCTGTGATAAGCCTGCTGGTGTACTTTTTGATACGGTTAAATAACCATTGAAAATATCAGTTTTACATTTTCAATACTTACGACGGCTACTCGTAATATATTTCTTTTTTTTTGTTGGCCTCATTTGGTTTATTTTCAAAATTGTACAATTTATATAAATACATAAAATCTAACTAACGTAACCTATAATACCTATATCTAAGATTGGCCCTTGTGGCATTGTACCGAGGATGCTGGCGGCATTTCCTCGCTGTATCCCAATACTGATGCGTTGTGCGAGGAAGTCGCTGGCTCTTCAGTATTTAGTTACGTCGAGCAGTATTTAATGACGTATCCATAATTATATGTATGTACAAGGTACTGTTATCTACAAGTCGTGCCTCGCATTTTAGCCTACAACAGCGAACTTCGAAATTCGTAAATTTCGAGAATTTATCCGTGTCACTCCAACGACATTAAATAAAAAGTGACTTTGAGTATGCAACAATCATAAAAACAAAACCTAGACTTGATTTAAATTTAAAGGGGTACCTATTATTCGGTACATATTAAAATCATAATATTCATAATGTCTACCATCTACTATTAAAATTTAAAGATCCTTCCAAATATTAATTAATTCCTAAGAGTTATGTTTGTACCTATACTCGTACAGGACGTCCTCGAAAACGTGATCAGTTTTCCATTTTTTTAACTCCGCTAACAACTAGTAACTGAATGCCCCGGGTCTCGTTAAAAACAGTCAATTTTTTAAAATTACTTTTTCGTAATTTATTTAACTTTTGAAGGACCTCAATATTAGGTCTAAAAATCATTCTTGAGATATGTGACATATTACAACTAAGTAGATTAATTTTTTTATTTTATTTAACGAGTAAGTAAACAATAATAATAAAACTAAAATCTAATATTAAATATCTAGATAAAAATACATCTTACATATCAAAAATGTATTAAAAACATGTAGGTATATTGTATATTATAACACATTTTTATTTGCGATATATGATCAAATTTATAATAAACAAAATCTAGATTTAATTTGCCTGTTTTTCACGAGACCCGGAACTTTCAGTTTCTAGTTGTTAGCTGAGTTAAAAAAAACTTATCACCTCTCCGAGGACACCCTGTATTTTAACCGATTGATAGTAGTACATTTTAACAACGATCGTTATTAATTCTGTACAGATTTAAGCCAACATTGTACCGTTCATTATATTTATTAATAGTTTATTTTATGATGCTTTTGGTTTTCTCGTGCCTTGTTCTTTTTAATGAAAAAGTATCTACTATACCACAATGTGCATTCAGTTCTTACACAGAATATTTATTTTCTGCAGTTCAGCTTTTGCGTAATGTAAATATCTAGTTACATAGAACTCTGTGTTTGTGTTTTGCTTCAAAACAAGCTACATGATATTAAAAATTCGCTTTGCGATTGAATTACAATAAAAAATTGTTATTCTTTTTCAGAAAAGACAACACTTAAAAAGTATATTACATTTTAATCTCAGCTCCCATCTGAACAAGAAAGTCTTTGAGTAATTAAATCAAAACGTCCGTAATTACTAAGCATCTAATATCTGCCTCACAAAAGGTAAAGTTAAATAAGGAATTTCAAGTTGAAATAAGTTACCCTGTACAGGCTGTCACTCAGAGAAGACATCAAAGTAAAAGTTTATGATGCTATTATAATTACAAATAAAACCGCATATTAAAATCAAGTTTCCATTACATATTAAACATTCTTAAATTAACAAGCCGAAAAACATGCGCCAAACACTCGCAGGAAGCAAGAGAATTAAAAAAAAACTCACGTTGACTGCAGTTCACAAAAATACCGTTCGATTTTTAAACGCGGCTGAAAGGAATCGTCAGGGTCTGTTCACCGAGTGATACTGACGCCAGCGCAGGTGAAGTGAATGCCAGTCACCACTCTTGTTTCGCTAGTGCTAACCGACTAAACAACACACCTGGCTGTCCCCAAGATGGTACACTAATTACCCAACTCCTCAATTCAGCAGGTGTGTCTTTGTCGTGTGCATTGAACTTTGCGTTCATTTGAATGAATTGTCATGCTCATCGACTGTACGCGTCTCACATTTTTAATTCAACGGCCATTTTCCTTTTCGTTTTCGAAGTGCATTAAGCGGGAAAGCGGACGTTCCATTTTCAACCCTCGTACTGTGCGCTTTAAATTTGATATGTGTTTTCTGATTAAGCCATATTTAGTATGTTTTAGTACTCGAAACGTTTCTATTCAGTTACTTGAAAAATATAATATATTCTAAATGTTTAGTTTAGTCTAACTCTAGCCGATTGTTAAATTTTATCCTGTTAACCGTAGCGAACCTTAAAGCAACTAGCATTCCTTTGAAGCCAAACATTTGGGTTGTTACCTACTGCTCAAAATGCTCGTTGTCTGATAGAAGAATTAAAATAATCCCTAAAGGTCCCACCAATGCTCAAAATACGGTGACGGCACGGAATCGCAATGCGGCATCGGCATCGTATCCGCAACGTTTTCATCGGATGCTCCCCAGTATACCCATTTTTGATGACTAGGATAATAAATGGGCATACATAGTAATAGTACTTGCCAATTACCATGAGCACCTACACTTCTTTGAGATATATTAAGGTGCGTTCAAACCAAAAGAGCATTCGCGGTTCTATCCCCCGTTCTACGAAATCAACCAATCACGTTTTGTGTAACGATCGAATTTCGTAGAGTGGGGGGTTTGAATAGCGAATGCTCTTTTGGTTTGAATGCACCTTTATGAAACACGTTCGCAGATACACATAGTTTTACATTAATACTGATAAATATCTAAATTGTAATAAAAAAATTATGTATACTCAAGGTTTAAGCTTTTATGTTGGCGGTAATACCTAGATTGTGTTCTAAAAGTGTGTGATTATGAAATAATGCAACTTTTTAGGTTTGTTGTAAATTGGTTACGAGATCTCGACATTTTTCATAGAAATATGTATTTCCCTTTTTTAGTGTATCTATATCTCCCATACTAATAGTTGTTTAATATGACTTAAGTATATAATACGGTGTGTTAGAGATTATGAGTGACTCAGGAAACATCCTATAGGTATAGACAAAGACACAGTAAACAACTCAATCCAATTCAAACTTCGAATACCATTGCATTGTTTCTCAGTATTTGCGCGGCAAATGAAACACAAACGAAGCAGTGCAACTAAAACAATGCGGAATAAATGGAAAGTTCTCGGTCAGAAATCCGTTTTGTTAACACGGTAATACACAAAGGTTAACCGGGAAAAGCGCTTTTGTAACTTATGTTTTTGTTTAACCCTAGAACAAATAAAACATGGAAGCCGCACGTCATACTAAATTGCCTTTCAAAAACTGTCCTGAATTTTAGCTGACAAATGTCACCCCCTCTTCAATGCATCACGGTATTGAATTTCCATGTCCACCTATTAAAACTTAAACCGCCATTTACAAATAGTTGTGATTGGTCCATCAAAGTTTTGATTGGCTATATTCTATAAACATTTGTCAAAGATGTTGCGCCGAAATATGCGTGGTGTTAAGAAAAGCCCTATGTCATGCCAATCTTGGCACAATTGAACAATTACTTTTGGGGGCTTTTTTGAGCTGGCGTTAGACGTCCATGTTATAATGGTGGCAGGTTTATAATGAAAATAAAAAACGATTTACGAACGACTATTATCCATTTCAGCAGTATCATCAGTATGAAAATCGTATTAAAATATCCAAATCCTAAAAAAGTGGGGTGACAACTTTGATAAAATGGCACAACAAAGAAAACACGACAAAAAAAAATAATGAAAATATTAATACCTCAGTCAGAGTTAATGTGGAAGTCCATACATTTTTGAGCACCGTCACGTTTCGCAGTATCTGATGGCGACTGTACGTTCGACTGGCCTGCAGGCCTAGCCAAATTGCCAAGCGCAAACGCTTAGTAGCCTATTGTAGTTTTCTCTCTCTGTTACTCTTTCATATTAGTGCGACAAAGACAGTTAGCTGCCTTTCGTTTACGATTGACGATTAAGCGTTATCGATTGGCAACTTAGCCAAGATGCCATTTTGTAATCGAACACGATAAGCGATAAGTAATAAATGTATGAGAATGACTAATTCGAACGAAGTCACAAGACCATTCCCATACATGATTATGGTCACGTGACATATCGCTTATCGTTTACGATTGCAAAATGGTATCTTGGCTAGGGTTCCAGGCCGCTGAAATAATCAGCTAATATGAAATGTTATTTCAATAAGAGATAAGACACTAGTTTCTCATATAAATAAATTATATTTGACCTAAATAAGCTTCCCTTAAATTTAAAGGAAATCAAAAAATCATCCAGATATTTCGCTTCAGTGGCCGTACCATGAGTTTGTATGTTTTGTATGTACTCGTAAATAACGTTTTCACACCACCTATTCGAATACGGGTCTTTTCTTCCCGGCTAGGAAGGATCAAAGTGGCACTTTTCTGTTTAAGGACTTTCTGTTGCCAGCCTAAAAAATGACACTGAAATATGTCAGTAGCTAGGAGCCATAAGTCATTTATTCAGCTATTGATGTTACAGTGAATAATTGAATTTTAACACGCTTTTATTAGCTTCACTTGTAAGTTTTGTAACTATGTATGTACGAAAATCTTGGATCTTACCGGTGCCCCATCACCCCCTTCCCGGTCTTCGAATATTTAGGATAAAACTTTGTGCACGCTCTGAGTTCTTATGGGTCAAAATTATTTTTGTTGAAAATAAACAATACGTTCATAATTGATAAAAAATGCTTCAGAATCGATTATTTGCATAAATATTAAATATATGATATATCATTTATTTTTCTCATAGGTGGTGTGAAAAGCAGTATGTGTGATATCAAAATTATTTCGTCTTGGGCGTTAACGCTTGAATCCTTCATTACGCTCAGGATTCCACTTTAGAATCCCTCCCTACGGTCAGGATCCAATTGTGGAATCCGTCGCTCCATTCAGGATTCAATACGCCCACGCCGTAAATAAACCATTTTTATCCCTTGTCTTGTCTAATCCACTATTACATATTAGCCTTTACTCGATACGTAAAACAGTCTATCACGCTCACACTGAAGCCGTACCATGAATTTTCAAGTATTGGTTACGTTAGGTTTGACTCGATTCGTAAAGCAGGCCATCGCGCTTACTCCAATACGTCAATGCGAGCGCGATAGAGATAGAACGCATTACGTATCGAGTTAAACGGGTCAAAATTCTTTTCGTTGTCTTATTTTGTGTCCCTAAAAAACGTGACGCAGTGGTGATTTTTGAATGAGATGATGTTTTGTTTTCTGATGTATGGATTAAAATCTAGCGTGAAAAAGAAATAAGAATGCACCGTTTTTTTAATATACTGAGCAACTAAAAGCGTGACAGAGTGGTATGAAACAAGACAACGAAAATAATTTTGACCCAAACCTAACGTATCCTTTACTTTCCAACTCATGGTACGAATACATACGTACATACGTTAAAGCGGTAATGCGCGCAATCGAAGGGCACTCTAAAACCTTTCGGCGACGGAACCCCGATGAAACTGCGCTTGTAATCAGCCTCTTATCCAGTTTAAGCCCATCTTTAACACTTTCCGAAATTCACAAAGCGATCCCAATTTGACAGCACTATAGGCATAATTTTGACAGATCTTGCTCACAAAGGCACAATGATAATATTGTAGCAGTATACACACTAGGGATGTAACGGTGTGTTTTAACGGAAGCGGAAGCAGAAGCAGAAGTTTTGAATTTTGTTTAACGGAAGCAGAAGCGGAAGCGGAACCGAAAACGGAACCAGAACCAGAAGCGGAGCTCGAGTAAGAGTTAAGTAGACGAGATGTTAAGGGTAGAGATGGGAAACGGATAAATGAGCGAATGCCAGGTATAAGGGTCGAAATTCTTTTAGTTGTCTTATTTTGTGTCCCTAAAAAACGTGACACAGTTCTGATTTTTGTATGAGACGATGTTTTGTTTCCAATTTTTGATGTACCTATGGATTAAAATCTAGCGTGAAAAAGAAATACAAGTGCATCGGATTTTTTTTATATATTGAGTCGAGACAGCAACTAGAAGCGTGACAGAGTGGTATGAAACAAGACGGAAAATAATTTTGACCTATAAACCTGTTGGTTTTGGATGTACAATCGACAACAGCTTTGGATACAGACAAAGTACCAGATATACACCTTTATGTCCAGGCAATAAAGTTCTGTTTACATATTTTTGGCACTTTGCCTGTGTTCACAGGTGTGTTGTTGATTGTACGCTGCTCATGTCCCACCGATGCGCTAGGCTCCGATATCCACTACGACATCTGTTTTAAAAAGAGCAGAACCAGAAGAGAAGCGGATGTGTAAAACTAAACGGTAGTTCCGCAGAAACAGAACCGGAAGCAGAACTCCGTTACATCCCTAATACACACACACATGCATGCATATTTATCGACGCCCTATGTATCTATTTTACTTCAATAAACTTTTTTCATTTTTTTTCAAGGACAAATCTGATACCAACACCCTGGCCGCTCCGGTATTTCTGATGGCGACCGTACATTGAGCCTAGCGTCAACCCTTTGACTGCCGTAGTCTGATATATCAGATAATCAATATTCCACTCACCTCGCCTATGGCACCGGTCTCACCGCGAGCTACTAAGCTATGAACTGAAATGGGGTACAAACACGAACAAAAGATACACACTCCCATGTAAAAATACCATCTAAATATTTAAAAAACTTTAAAATTAGATCAATTTGAGTGCCCGAATGCCATTCGCTGTCGCATCTGCCGTCAAGGCCAGAGACTGGTTTATTTTCCGCAAGTTCATCGTTCCCCAACAAAAGTAAAAGTGACCATCACCCCGACCGAATATCACCTTTATTACAGCACGTTTAGGGTGAAAGTCGCTTGGGGTATGATATGAATTTATGAAGTTTTTGGGACAAGTTAAAGGACTCGTGAATATATTATGAATTTACCTGCTTAACGTCGTTGCTAAGTGTAGAGGTATTTTAATTAACGCGTGGAACGGACCTCTTCTGGTATGCACAGTCGCCATCAGATATACAGGAGCGGCCACGCATCTCAAAGACATCTGAACGTGAACCTGAACAGGGTGCCTACTTAGACAATTTGCCAAGCGCTAACGGTTAGGCTCTGGTCTCACCGCGAGCTACCAAGCTGTGAACTATCGGCTATAAACATGAACAAAAGATACGCACTCCCACGGCAGAGACACGGCTATACTCGCCCAGCTATCAGCTATCATCGCCGGGCGAGTATTGCCGTGTCTCTTTTATTTACACGGGAGTGCGGTTCTTTTGTTCGTGTTTATAACCGATAGTTCATAGCGTAGTAGTAGCTCGCGGTGAGACCAGTGCCTCAATCGTCAATCGTAAACGAAAGGCAGCGAACTGTCTTTGTCGCACTAATATGAAAGAGTGACAGAGAGGGAAAACTACGCTACGCTACTAAGCGTTAGCGATTAGCAACTTGGCTAAGCATCCTGGCCTCTATTGTCATGGCGTTAGAATGGACGTTCAGATATTTTTGAGCATCATGGCCTATTCGATATATCTGCTGACGACTCTACGTTACTAGGAGCCATAAATCATTTATTCAGAGGTACTTAGAGTGCTACAGTGAATAATTGAATTTTAACACGCCTTTATTAGCTTCACTTGTAAGTTTTGTAACTATTATGTCTACGAACAAATAAAACATGGAAGCCGCACGCCATACTAAATCGCCTTACAAAAACGGTCCTGAATTTTAGTTGACAAGTGTTACCCTCTCTTCAATGCATCATGGTAATTCATTTCAATATCGACCTATAAAAATGTAAACCGCCATTTCAAAATAGTTGTGATTGGTCCATCAAAGTTTTGATTGGCTATATTCTATAAAGATTTGTCAAAGATGTTGCGCCGACATAATGCGCGGTGTTAAGAAAAGCGCTATGTCGTTCCTATCTTGGCACAATTGAACAATTGTTTTTGGGCGCATTTTTGACCTAGCGTTAGCCGTCCATGTTATATAATTATGGTCGCAGTATTATGTATAAGAAAATCTTGGATCTTAATTTGACTCAATTCCCGGTCTTTGATTATGATGAAGTTTTGTGCACGCTCTGAGTTCTTATGACAATACATGACTAGCTAAAAAACGTAAAACATTAAAAATCCAATATGGCGGCCTCCCAAAGAGGGTGCACTAAGCTGTTTGAAATCCACACTTATGTACTCATACTTGACATGGGTATCAAATGAAAGGGTTTGCTATCAGTAATACGAAAATGAGTGTTTTTTTAGTTTTTTTAACTATTATAATTTAAGACTAAGCTATCTCGTCCCACAGCGTGGTAATTTCAAATTGTAAATAATGTACATGGATGTTACATGGAGCATTATTTGAAATATTTTCTGTACTGTACCTACTATTTACAATTACGGCCTGTTTCACAATCTCCAGTTAAAGCTATATGTCAGATAAAAAATAACACTATCTTTCTTTCACCTGGAAGAATAAAGAGAGCGTGTTATTTTTATCTGACAGATAGCTTTAACTGGAGTTTGTGAAACAGGCCCTTAGAATTATAACTTGATATAAATGTATCTGATTAATAAGCTTTTGAACGCTTTCCCTGTCGCATCAAAATGAATACACTCCAGAATCTCTACTAACGCACAACGAAAATACACCTTATCTGTCAACGAGACAGTTACTTTGACAGCATACTCCATGACTACTTTAGTGGCTGCTGGCGTAGTAGGCATGAGAACACATGACCACTTTAGTGGTTCCTAGCGTTCAAAGAGTTAAACTGGTTAAAGCATTAATTGAATATTATGTATTCTGTTTCAGGTTATTATAAAACTATACACCTATATGATTATAAAACTGATTAACTATTATATTTCTTATGTAAAATATTGATGTATAGTCTGACGCCACGCGATACGGAAGCTAATAAGTGTTAGGTAATTACGTACAGTTAAGGAAAAATATATATTATAGATGCACGTACTAAAAATATGTAGGTATACAATACCCTAGAGCAATAGCAATAGGTTGTGTATACATATATTTGGCACTTTGCGCGCATCTATATCTAGATGTTTAGCCAAGTTGCCAATCGCTAACGCTTAGTAGCGTATCGTAGTTTTTTCTCTCTGTCACTCTTTCATATTGGTGCGACAGTAAGTTAGCTGCCTTTCGTTTACGATTGACGATCAAGCGTTAGCCATTGGCAACTTGTCTAAGCACCTTACGTTGACTGTACCGACTTATAGGTGAAATCGATATAATTGTGGTAAGTAAATGAACGGATATTACCTATTATACTCAGAACGATCGTATTATATTATAAATCCCGGTATTTTATTTTCATTAGTACGAAGGAAGACATTTTGAAATAATTTATACAGCGTGACATCTGGGTGGTAGAACAGCAGTGAGGAAACTACTCGTAGGGATGGTCACGTGGAGCAATTTTCAATATGGAGACAACCAAGAAATAGCGAAAATAAACTCCTAATTAGGAGTTCATTGAGCCTTAATTGATAGTTAAGTATCAAATAACCAGAGATTATTTAATTTTTCGATTTCCAGCATTTTTGGTGCAATGTAGTTCAAAAAGTTGGTGTAAGTTATTTTTAAGGAGATAGTGAATTAAGGTTCGTTATTGTTTCACTTGTGTTATTACTTGTTTCAACTTAAACTGACCCTTGGATTCCTTTAACTAAATTCTAGGGTTTTTGATGAAATGTAGTTGAGTTAAAGGAATCCAGGGGTCAATTTTTAGCTGTAACATGTCATAACACGCTGTAACACAAAGATGAACCTTAACTCGCTATCTCCTTTCGAATAACTTACTTCACAGTTCACATCCCTTAATTGAACTACACTGCACCAAAAATGCTGGAAATCGTACGATGTCTGCAAATAACTCATAAATAGGGTTATTTTCGCGGTTTCTTGGTTGTTTCTACAATCAAGATGCATTCAGACCAAAAGAGCATTCGCTGTTCTATCCCCCGCTCTACGAAATCAACCAATCACGTTTTGTGTAACGATCGAATTTCGTAGAGTGGGAAGTTAGAATAGCGAATGTTCTCTTGGTCTGAATGCACCTTTTTAGTTGTTCTCTCTTACGCCACAACACAAATGTCACCCTGTAGGTATATTTATGGTAATAAATCTTATCGTAATTAAAATGAAACTTTATGTTTCTTCGCGTGTATACAATTCAGATTAATTTAAGAACTATTACATTTTCATGCAAAATAAGAATCGGTGCTTATAATTATGATATTGAATCCGATATAACTGAAAATGTTTGAGTTCAGGCGTTTCATTAATATTTTTCTTATAATGTGTAAGTACTACCCTTAAATAAATAGGATATGATAATGAAATATAGTTAATAGTAAATTGTACGAACACATCATCAGCTTATCTCAGTCCACAGCTGGACGTAGGCTTCTCCTATTAACTATGCGTGTACCTACAGACAGACAGACGCATTAGGAGGTAAATGTCCGTAGTCGCCACGCTGGGGAAGCGGATCGGCGATCGCAGTAATATGCCCACTATGATGACTTCATGATGCTGCCCATATACAGGGTGGAAAGGGACGACGTTCCTTCCCGCTACCGACCGAGTCTACCAATCAATATGATGAACTTTCAGTATGGGACCAACGTTGAAAACGTACATGGAAAATTGAGTTTTCCATACTATTGAACTCTACTCACTCACTTTGTATGAGGGGTTAAATTTTTTCTAAATATATTTCTATGTTGGTTCTATACTGAAAGTTCATCGTAATGGTTGGTAGACTCGGTCGGTAGCGGGAAGCAGTGTCGTCCCTTTCCGCCCTGTATATAAGATTGATGGGTACTATGCCCATCATGAATCTTATGTCAAAGAATGATCAGCGACACTTCCCCTTAGTCGGCTCTTACGATACCCGCGTGAAGAGTTGGGGTGGTGACAAATGTATTCTTCTTGCTGCCGTCACCACTCAATTCACATGTCCTTATGAATATGAAGTGATCAGTGTTATATTTTTTAGCTCCACTTATAAATATTATAGTATCTCCTGGGCATTTCTTTCAGCGTTTCAACCGCCGCCGTGACTTCAGTGGCAACATTGGGTATCTCATATTTTTTTAGAATATCTTGATAGTTGTCAACTACACCTACCTAGATATCCAAAAATCATACATGGGTTTGTGTGATAAGGCTGCCACCGAAGTCACAGCGATTGAAACGCTCGAAGAACGGCCCATCAAAGGGGGAATAGAATTTTCTCAAACATGTAATTAAATATTGTTATGTTCCTTATACCGTGCTAAGTCAGAAAGACGCATCTCTCATAGTCGTTCTATGGGAGATGCGTCATTTTTAGTTAGCATGGCAGCATAGGCTGCGAAGTAGGACGTTTCAAGTGCGACTAGGACAAGAAGTCGTTAATGGAATTTAATACAAATTTTGAAGGCCTAGGCCGGCAAAAGTGCTCTTATTTGATTCTATTTCACATAGCACAGGCATCATGATATTCGGCCACTATGCAATACTAAACATATAAAAAAAATTAACTTTTATGTTTTTGTTGTTTATTTCATTAAATGTTTGAGCAAAAGCACTATACCTCGGCCGGAAATATGAGGTTGCCCGCGTCAGACCTATCCGTAACGGCCTCTATACTAATGTACTAATTAATTTATTTGAAAATGTCAATCAGCCGTTGTAACATCCTGAAACCACCAATAAAAAATTAATGACAAAAAAAGAAAACAAATATCTTTAAAAAAGTTGTCTGTTTTTAACGAGACTCTGGGCATTCAGTTGCTAGATGTTAAAGGAGTTCAAAAAATTTAAAACTGATCACGTCCCTGAGGTCACCCTGTAGAGACCGCGAAATTAAGAGTTGCAGGATGCTTAGACAAGTTGCCAATCGCTAACGCTTAATCGTCAATCGTAAACGAAAAACTGCTAACTGTCTTTGTCGCACTAATACGAAAGAGTGACAGAGAGGGAAAACTACGATACGCTACTAATCATTAGCGATTGGCAACTTGGCTAAGCATAGATACAGGAATGCAGGACAAGTAGATATAGAAGGAGAGGATCACCGGGAACCTTTATCATGAGTCCTGTGACACTTCAATATTTTTCGAATTGGGTACCTACACTATTTTCGCAATATACAGTCTGTGTGCACAACGAAAATTTAAGGAAAATGTCATGTATGCGACATTTATTATTACGAGGTAAATGGTTTGTGACTGTTTTTCATCCATCACCCAATTTTTCGGCGATAAAATTTAGTGTAGGTACTTTCGTTAATTATTTGTTGTGCACCTCATAAAGACACACTATTTTTTTCACACTCAAATTTATTACCGTTCGTTTCCAAGCCTCTATTTCTATGATGTACTATATCTAACCGTGAATTTATCGGCATGCGAAACAGACACCGTAGATTTTTTGTCGCTTCTGTTTTAGACGCGTACTACTCAATAGCTGAAGCGAAAAAAAAATACCCTAGAATTCAAGACGTTGTTTCTTTTCCACAATTACTGAACATACAATATATCCCACGCGTAGTAGAAGAAGTAAGATCAGTCGTAGACATCGATCAGTATAAAATTAACGAAGCGTCATTTCGAAGATCCATTAGAGGCAATTTAGAGGACACTGTACAAATAAAACCAGAGAGAAAAAATAAAAAAAATAATATAACTAGAGAAGCAGTTATCGATAATCATAAAATGAATGAAGACGAAGTTGGAAAATTCGAAGGCAATATAGATGACTTTATACAATTAATGTCAGACAGGCGAGTTATGAAGTTCAATCCAAGAAGACCAGATTATGAAAAATATGCTAGAGCGATACGAGCCCAATTCAAAACTAAAATATTAGACTGCATGTTGCAGTTGGTATATATGGCCAGGCATTATATGACAACATTCGAAAGGCATCGGTTTCTAGACAGAACATCGATAAACTTTAGGATTGGATACATTTGTAAGAAGCTCAGAATTTTGTTCAAGAAATCCCTTAGAGTTTTTGAGTTGTTGAATATAAGACAGAAGAAGGGTAAGTGGGGAAATAATCCTGCGATTACGGCTCCGTTGGTCCTTCACCACAAAGTCGCTAAATGGAACGTGGACTTTGAGTATTATTACAAGGTGATGGCGAACCTTCACGCGAAGTCCCGCTTGGTTGAGCTCCCGCCGTTCAAGATCAAAGTGTACCAACTGGGCACGGTGGATGATGATTGATGATCCCTAATATTATATTCCGCGCTCTGGCTGTGGTCATTGTAAATCAAATAACTAAATAGACAGAATATATAGATTGTTTAACTTGATGAAACTATTAAGTTGTTAATATTTATAATTGTCATTTGATCATTCTGTATCAGTTTTTAACCGACTTCAAAAAGGAGGAGGTTTACAATTCGTCGAAATCTTTTTTTTTTTTTATGTATGTTCCCCGATTACTCGAAGACGCGTGGACCGATTTGAAAACTTCTTTTTTTGTTTGAAAGGGTATACCTTCTAGTTGGTCCCATTGTCACCGAATTCAGATTTGATGATGGGATCCTGGAGAAATCGAGGGAACTCTTCAAATGTTGTAGGCACACATGACATTTTTCATTTATTTTCGAAGACTAATGAAGTATTTGCGTCTAGTCATGAACATCTTAAGTTGGTGATCTGATGATGGAAGGTACAACTCCTTAGCAATTAGGAGTTGGGGGATAATTCTTTAAGTATAACATATTTCGTGTATTTTGGAAGCTATTTGAGTATTTGCCTTTAGGTGGTCATCCTTTCATATTGGTGAGCTGATGATGAAAGGTACAACTCCTTAGAGATTAGGAGTTGGGGGACAATTCTTTAAATATAACATATTTCATGTATTTTGGAAGCTATTCGAGTATTTGCGTTTAGGTGGTCATCCTTTCATATCGGTGAGCTGATGATGGAAGGTACAACTCCTTAGAGATTAGGAGTTGGGGGATAATTCTTTAAATATAACATAGTTCATGTATTTTGGAAGCTATTTGAATATTTGCCTTTAGGTGGTCATAGTCTCATGTTGGTGAGCTGATGACGTAAGGTATAAATAACTCCTTAACGATTAAGAGTTGGAGGATAATTCTTTGAATATAACAACTGTCATACATTTTCGAGATCTATTCAAGTGTTTGCTTAGTAGTTATGACATGTTGGTTAGCGGTTAGTGATTCTTTAAATAATATAGATTCAGATTTTCTGGCCTATTATAGTGCAGTACATTCTAATTATAAATATTTAGAGCACACTACATAACGATTTTACACTACTAAAAAGCAAAAAATAAAATATTTTAAAATAAAAATTAAACCGCTTTCAAAAATTAACCCAAACTCAAAAGTAAAAAATAATTTTATTTCCTACTTCTTAGGATTTCCTACCCAAACCTTTAAACCTTACCCTATTCATTGAAATAAAATATTATGGCTAGGTATCCTACAGATTTCTTAGAAGTCGGTGCCAAGCCAAATATGTTCACTTCGCGAGTATATGATTGTATTCGATAGAGCTTTGTAACTTACTGTCACTCCGGTTATGCTTTCATCAAAATGACTGAGGTAGATCATTCTGTTGATAAAAACATAATCGGCGGCACTTGGCACCGACTTCTAAGAAATCTGTAGGATACCTAGCCATAATATTTTATTTCAATGAATAGGGTAAAAGGTTTAAAGGTTTGGGTAGGAAATCCTAAGAAGTAGGAAATAAAATTATTTTTAAACGGTTTTTATTAACTTCACCGCGTATCAACTGTCGTCGATGCTTCAAATCTTGTGATCGATTTTTCGACCACTTCTACTGCACCAAAATCAATGAAATTTGGAAATCTTATCAAGTCCCCATGACAATGCAATATTATAATATTTGTATCCTTGTATCCTCAAAGCCTGATGCTGCAGACGTACTGCTTGCCTTAACCGAGAGTGTTAGACACGTGAAAATGAATGTGTAGCATGTTTGGCATAATCAAATACTAACAGCCTGATCTTGACTTCCAACTCCTCACTCCTGATGCTGCAGTACTGCCTACAATAACCGCAAGGTTTATCTTTTATCGATGTCTTGATTTTAAAGAAGTTCTTTAGATATTACTTAAGTAGAAACATGCGAATTTAATACTAACGTCCAACTCCTCAAATCTGATACTCCAGTGTTACTGCCTGCCACAACCGCTAGGTTTAGCGTTATGCAGATTTTGAAGTACTGCTTTAGATATTTGGTAGAGACACGGATTTCATTATCATCGTCATCATCATCATATCAGCCGAAAGACCTTCACTGGTGAATATAGGCCTCCCCCAAAGATTTCATCAGGTCATGAGTCGAACTTGTGAAATCGGCCTACCCACGCTGCGCCTTCCGGTACGTGACCGCCACTCGAGAACGTTACCGCCCCAACGGCCATCGGTTTCACGCGCAACGAGCCCGCCCACTGCCACTTCAGTTTAGCGATTCGAAGAGCTATATCGGTTACTTTGATTCTCCTGCGGATAATCTCATTTCTAATCCAATATCGCAGAGAGACTCCTAGCATAGCCCTCTCCATTGCCCTTTGGGTGACCTTGAGCCTTCTTATGAGGCCTGCAGCCCTCCAGCTGATATAGTGACAGCGTGAGTGGATCGCGTAGGGTAAGCCGTCGGGCCTGCGGCCCTCCAGCTGATATAGTGACTGTGTGAGTGGATCGCGTAGGGTGAGCCGTCGGGCGTGCGGCCCTCCAGCTGATATAGTGACAGCGTGAGTGGATCGCGTAGGGTGAGCCGTCGGGCCTGCGGCCCTCCGGCTAATAGACTGACAGCGTGAGTGGATCGCGTAGGGCGAGCCGTCGGGCCTGCGGCCCTCCAGCTGATAAAGTGACTGCGTGAATGGTTCGCGTAGAGCGAGCCGTCGGGCCTGCGGCCCTCCAGTTGAGTAACTGACAGCGTGAGTGGATCGCGTAGCGTAGGGCGAGCCGTCGGGCATGCGGCCCTCCAGCTGATAGAGTGACAGCGTCAGTAGATCGCGAAGGGCACGCCGCCGGGCCTGCGGCCCTCCAGCTGATAGAGTGACAGCGTCAGTAGATCGCGTAGGGCAAACCGTCGGGCCTACGGCCCTCCAGCTGATAGAGTGACAGCGTGGGTGGTTCGCGTAGGGTGAGCCGTCGGGCCTGCGGCCTTCCGGCTGATAGACTCACAGCGTGAGTGGTTCGCGTAGGGCGAGCCGTCGTGCCTGCGGCTCTCCAGCTGAGAGAGTGACAGCGTGGGTGATTCGCGTAGGGTGGGCTGTCGGGCCTGCGGCCCTCCAGCTGATAGAGTGACAACATGAGTGGTTCGCGTAGCGCGAGCCGTCGGGCCTGCGGCCCTCCAGCTGATAGAGTGACAGCATGAGTGGTTCGCGTAGCGCTAGCCGTCGAGCCTGCGGCACTCCAGCTGATAGAGTGACAGCGTGAGTGGATCGCGCAGGGCGAGCCGTCGGGCCTGCGGCCCTCCAGCTGATAGACTCACAGCGTAAATGACTCGCGTAGGACGTGCCGTTGGACCTACAGTCATCAGGTTGATAAGACTGAGAGTATGAGTATATCCCTCGGGTTCGCGTAGGGCGTGCCGTCGGGCTTGCGGCCGTCCGGTTGATAGACAGAGAGTGTGAGTTCCTTCCGGTTCACGTAGTGCGTGCCATAGTGCCGTCGAGCCTATGGCTCTCCGGTTGATAGGCTGCATGGATTGACCCTTTGGGCCCTCGGTTCGCGTCGGACTTTCCGTCAGACATGCGGTCCTCCGGTTGGTCGACTGACAGTATGAGTTTATATTTTATAGTCCGAAATTCGACTTGTATATTGTGTTCAATATGAAAATGTATCCTTGATTTTCTCAATAAACCAAATTGATTGATATATTCCTTATTGTCAAATCTCTGTTATCTAAGGTGTTGTATGAATAACAATTAACACGTCCATTTGAGACACTTCGGGCATTCAAGCTGACATTTTTTTAGTGTCGGATATATAAAAATGTCTATTCAGTAGGAATACCCCTCTCGTTACACATAAAATAATGTCCATTACGTTTACATGTGTCGTGATTCAAGCGCGAGAGTTAAACGCTAGCATCCATAATTGTCATATTACAAACAACATCTTTGATCTAGAATAAGTAGATATAGTATCGGAAATTAACTTTACAATTGCACTAAAAACTTGAAAATAAAATAAGTAAAAAAAGTTTTAATTTAAACGGTTTTTATTGCACCAAAAACTAGAAAATAAAAATTAGTTGTAACTAACCGTAGAAGCTACTTTCTGTAGATTAGTCACGTGAAACTATTATCACTGTAGTCTTCCCAAGTTGGATGCTGAAAGCCACGTTTAGCCTCTATGTCAGTGGATTAAGCGTTACTTAATCGGAAACTTTTACCAAACTAAAATAAAAACGTGGGGCGTTATTACAAAGAAACATACAAGTTCAAAATATGAAATTGTAGCTTTAATTTTGCAATTAATCATCCTTCTGTTCCAACACTTCTACAGAGGTAAATAACTTTTATCAAAGCCAGAACAAAACTTATTACAGTATTGCTGTCTTGATTTCTATGTTTGTTCTTAAATAACTATAGTAACTTAAACACAATTGCGTACGCCCCACGTTTTTATTTCAGTTTGGTAAAAGTTTCCGATTAAGTAACGCTTAATCCACTGACATAGAGGCTAAACGTGGCTTTCAGCATCCAACTTGGGAAGACTACAGTGATAATAGTTTCACGTGACTAATCTACAGAAAGTAGCTTCTACGGTTAGTTACAACTAATTTTTATTTTCTAGTTTTTGGTGCAATAAAAACCGTTTAAATTAAAACTTTTTTTACTTATTTTATTTACTTTTGAGTTTGGGTTAATTTTTGAAGGCGGTTTAATTTTTATTTTAAAATATTTTATTATTCTCTTTTGTACACCTGCTGCTACTCATTTACGGGCATACTTGAACTCATCAAATTCCTCCAATAGTAGTTTTACTTCATCATCGGGAATAAATTTTGAGAATTTATTCATATTCATTTTTAAACTGCGAGAAGAAACTTTCTTAGTAGGTAAGCACGTCATTTACAGTGATTTATATATATGAAATAAAACTATGAAAACGGATAAACTCGCGTACACACTTTACAGGGTTCGAAACGTCGGAATGAAGTCATCTGCACACCACAAACCCTGTAAAGTGTTCGAAACGTCGGAATGAAGTTAAAGCGGAGTTAAAGTTATAGTTAATATACGCGAGTTTATCCGTTTTCATAGTTTTATTTCATGTCTTATCCTCGCAGTAACCGAAGAGAATATTATTTACCTACATAATTACAAAAATCGTTTGTTTCATTTACTCGATGAAATAGCTGATATAATATGAAATATTCTTATAATTTACTGCTAAAGTGTCATTTTTCCTCAAATGTTGACAAGTTTGCAAATTGGTACATTGTCAGTAGGTACTAAAGCGAAAATGAGTGAAAAAGTGACACTTTAATTTTTAATAATTGTTTAATATCTAAATCTATTTTTTAAATAACCCGCAAGATAAGTTTCCGTACTACCTAATAAAATTAAAAAACGATACGTTTATTCCAAAGGTATTACGCAAAAAAAAGTATTCGTATTTAGCCACCTACCATAATTGCAGCTTTGTAATACGACTTGCGATTTGCATGAAAAACTTCACTTTTTTATTTTCAAATACAAAGTTTACTGACCTAATTGTACCCTTAAATGAAAGAATATTGCATGCTTTTCATAGCATAATTAGGTGAAGCGATATTAAAACGAAAACGTTAGTTAAACTCAAAATTTTACCTAGTTTACGAAAAAGAGTACTTTTAAAGTCTCGAATCTCTGAAACTATAAGACCTACGTAAATGCATGTTAGTTTTACTTGTTGGAAAATTATTAAACGCTTTTTAACACATAATGTCAAAAAACGTAAGTTTTTTGAATAAAAATCACAAACTAAAAAATTACCGTAAATTTCGTAATTTTTCACGTACCTACTACGCAGCTAGCACAACTTTTTTTTGCTTGTAAAATGTGGTTTGATACTACTGCCCAATGGTGTCTAAATAACATATCAAAAATGCAACGAGTTAAGGGTAAAATTATGTAAAGTTTGACCGCAACTGTAAAACATAGACTTTTCATAAGAGGCGAAAAATAAAAAGGGTGAAATTTTAATTGTTTAATGTCTATGTACGAGAATCTGTATTATATGTAAATAATTTGTCAGTCTATTTGGAAGATAATGAAATCATGAACAATAACACAATAAGTATTTCAGAAATATTTTAAGTACCTATAATCTAATTATTTACATTTAATCGAGATATGTAGTAACATTGGGACACTTTTGCACCTAAATTTAAGTGTCTTACAGATTGAATTCTAGTATCTACCATATAAAACAAAGGCATTTCGTAAGGGACATTCTTGAAAAATGGCCGTCTTATAGAAATTGCTTTGAAGACAATCACAGGCGTTAGAAAACATTTGAAGGGAAAGAACATTGCGGCAAGATATCAATGATGGTAGGTATCAATCAGGCACGGAGTCAGGGGGGGGCGATGGGGGTACTTGCGCCCTGCGCCCGTTAAAAAGAAGTGTTTACACGTGTATCGAACGACTTCTTTCATAACAAGTGCCTTAAAAAGAAAAATTTAACTTTTCCGCACTAGTTAGGAAACTACTGTGCATGCACCAGTAATATAAGGCACTGGTCTCACCTCGAGCTACTAAACTATGAACTATCGACTATAAACATGAACAAAAGATACGCTCTCCCGTGTAAATAAAAGAGACACGGCGATACTAGCCCAGCTATCACCGCCGAGCGAGTATCGCCGTGTCTCTTTTTTTATGCGGGAGTGCGTATCTTTTGTTCGTGTTTATAGCCGATAGTTCATAGCTTAGTAGCTCGCGGTGAGACCAGTGCCTAAATGACTGTTTACAATTGCCGGATTTTCTCACGACCTCCAATCCGCGCGCCTTTTTCGTTTCTTGTACAGCCACGTCTAATAATATGTATACATTTTGGAGCGTATGTCAAAGGCATAAGGATCAAAATCGTATACATATTATTAGAGCCGACCGTACAGTGACCTTAATAGAAATTATTAATCGCAGAAGTAACCTCGAAGGTCATCTCTGTACACTTGTACAGACATAATTAAGAGCAAATCCGGAGTCGTCGTTTCGGCACTTAAGGCGTGGAGTACTTTTTTTATGTGACGAAGGTAGACAACTGAGCTCTCAGCCCACCTGTTGGAAATGAACTAGGGCCCATGGACATAGCGACCAGAAAATCGCCTATGCGTCGCCTACCCTGAGGACTTAGATGGATTGCCTCTATCTATGCCAGTAATTACACTGGCTGTCTTACCCCCAAACCGTACTGTGTATAGGGCCTTTTTTTCAAAGTTGTCCCTTTTTTGTAACTTAGGTTTTATTTATATGATTTCTAGTTCTACTAAGCATTGTAGATCCCAATATATGTACATACATTTCTCAAACTTTCCATTCCTTTACTGCCATACAAATTGTATGAAAAATGGTAAATAAAAAGAAAAAAAAATATCTTCGCGCCTACATTTTTTGTTTTTTTTTCCTTTTTATTTTGCCAGGGATTGTTAGGCGGAATATATTTTAAAAAATCTAAGCAACTTTAAGAACAAAATAAATACGTATAGCGCGATCGAGTGTTCACAATAGAATAGAGATGAGGTTGAAGCTATTTCTATACAATATCTTAATGTCCAATCAGGTACCTAATAGACATACGAGTATTCGAGTGCACTATAGTCTAGTAAATGAACTTGACAGGGGCAAATGTTAAAACTTAGACTTACCCCCTTTTTCATAAACTTCTCCTAACTTCACAAGCCCCTAAGTATTGTTCGTGCCTTTCTATCTTACAGACATATTGATAAGACTGAAAGAAACAAACGATATTTAGCGGCTTGCTAAGTTAGCAGACGTTTATAAATAAGGGGGTTAAGCGCGGAGAGTTGGCAGCCGATTAAAAATGGCCATAAATTCCATTAAAAAGAAATTAATAGAGTCAACTGGTGACCCTAACGCTGGATTGTTTCTAAGCCAAAGAATAGGCATAACTATTCAGCGTGGGAATGTAGCTAGAGATAGATCTGGGGACTTACGGTACGTTTTACCTAGAATAAATATAATATTTTTTAAGTTTTGTTTTCTTTAATTTACAAGTTATGTAGGTAATAAATAGAGATGAATCATAAATATTTTTCATCACACTTGCTGTCTAAGCGTGCCATTGCTTGCATGCATAGCGAGAGTAATAAATAGAAAAGTGAAATTCCCTAGGGAGTAATAGAAATGTCAGAACGTCATTTAATAATATGTTGTCTTAAAACTTATTTTTTGTCGGTAAGTGTGGTGAAAAACATTGTTACTTAAACCGCCATATAAAAATAGTTGTGATTGGTCCTTCAAAGTTTTGATTGGCTATATTCTATAAACATTTGTCAAAGATGTTGCGCCGAAATATGCGTGGTGTTAAGAAAAGCTCTATGTCCTGCCCGCCTAGTCACAATTGAACAATTGATTTTGGGGACATTTTTGAGCTGGCGTTAGATGTCCATATTATATTATGGTTGCAGTATTTCTGCAATATCTTCGCCTTAAGAGTATTACAGGACCGTGAGATTTGGATGCGTATTGGACAACTTTCAAATTGCCCTCTTCTCACCGTAGCGAGGTCTTCCTTTCTAAACGGACTATGTACGGATATGCAGTCGCCATCAGAAGTATCGTAGCGTCCGGAGCGCTCAAAAATATCTGAACTCGCCTCTATCGTTATGGAAATAAAGGCGTGTTTAGATATTTTTTAACGCTTCGGACGCTACGCGGCGTTTTCAGTAGTTTTCACAAACCGCTGTTGTTTTTTAATTTGGACAAGTTTGGGCTTGTTCTACTTAGAATCACGAGCTCTTTCGATTCTAATAGGAGTAAAAATAGATAGATGTTCCATAATAATAATAATCGTTTATTGCAAACCATGTACATACAATAGGTGTTAATATACTAAACAAATAGAACCACATGGCACCCTGCTAGGGTATGGCAATGTTTGACAATTTTATATGTTATAATCTAAATTTAATTTATAAATGATCCTGCATATATTCTTCTATGGTATAATAGGTTTTTTTTTCAATATAATAGGTATAATAGGTTTTTTCAAAGGCGGTAGCGTAATGAAAAGAATGAAAACTGTACGAAAATTATGGGACTTACTTTTTCTCCTAACAAAACCAAATGAGCTCGTGATTCTGAGTCGAATAAGCCTAAACTTGACCAAATTAAATAACAAGGTGATTTCAACAACGGTTTGTGAAAACGCATTACGATATATTTGATGGCGTCTGTGCGGATATGCAGGCACCTTCAGAATTATCGGAGCAGTTAAACTGTTCAAAATTATCTGAACATGAACTTAGGGACCTACGATTCGAAACTGTAGTCTTTCCTTTACCAACAATATCTAGCAATTCTTGCAAATAAATATAAATAAAATAACAAAATCGAACAGAGAACTCAGAAGGACTTCTAAATACAACATAAGTATATAATAATTATAAATAAAAAATAAAAATACATTTTAATCGTTTCCCCCTACCCCTCATGTCATTCCTGGTGCAAAAGTGCCCATAACGCTAGCAGCGTTGCCGCGTTGTATAACAATAGAGAGCTTTTGCACCAGAAACGACTCGGAGCGAGGGTCTTCCCCTTTCTGCCTGAGTCGACGTCCAATTTCGTGTATCGGTACAATAAATAAATAAATATCTTGGGACATTTTACAGAAATCGGCCTAGTCCCACGGTAAGCTCAATTAAGGCTTGTGATGTGGGTACCAAGCGACTATATATATAATAGATAGATATAGATACTTAAATACATAGACAGCCATGACCAAGGAACAAATATTTGTGATAAATAAATACACAAATAATGCCCTCGCCAGGTTTCGAACTCGGAACCTCCAGCTTCGTAGGCTGGGTCACTACCAACTAGGCTACGGAGGCTGTCAAAGGTTGTTGGACAGACTACACTACACACAATTAGTTTGGCTAATTTTCTTAAGACACAATTGACGCGATCGTGATTTTTTGTTTTGATTAAAGCCTTAACTATATACGGTCATCAACATCATCATCATCATCATATCAGCCGAAAGACGTACAGTACACTGCTGAACATAGGTCTCCCGCAAAGACTGCCACAATGACCGGTCCTGGGCCACCCGCATCCAGCGGTCTCCTGCGACCTTCACCAGGTCATCAGTCGACCTTGTGGAGGGCCTACCCACGCTACGCCTTCCGGTGCATATACGGTCGCCTCCATAAATATGTTGACATCATCATCATGATCATCATCAGCTTATGATAGTCCACTACTGGACGTAGGCCTCTCCTATTAACTAGGCGTATTAGATATTATGAATATTTTCAATACGAGTAAGTTACTTTTCTTTTCTCACTGTTATATGTCTTGCCGCTGCATGTTAAGTTTGTGTGGTTATTTGCTTAGTAATTGTAGCTGTTGGTTTTCCGAATAAAATAAAATAAAATTAGGAGGTAACTGCCCATAATCGCCACGCTGGGCAAGCGGATTGACGATCGCAGTAATGTGTCCACTGTGATGACGGTGCTGCCCATCATCATTCTTTTATCAAATAATGGTCGTGACACTTCAATCCCTTAGTCGTCTTTTACGACACCCGCAGGAGGAGTTAGGGTGGTGACAAATGTATTCTTACTGCCGTCACCACACGGCCAATATGTTGACAACTGTATTCAAATTTGAAGCTTCTTCCTCTAGTAATAATTTCAGAAGGGTATACATGTAAAAGACGTGACTGTAATTTTTTTGCAATCCAAGCAATTCGAACCCTAGGCCACTCTAGAACCATATCGCGGTGAGAATCAGTAAGAGATTTCATACAATTTGCTTTCTAGCGTCACTTCGACATGGTTCCGAAGGTTCCAATTGGTCGACTGTACACACGTAATATATTCGATTATGGTGACGGTAGGCGCGAGGTCACACTTCAGTGGACACCTTAACGTGTGGTCCACGTCTGGGCCTGACGCGGACTGACCTCAAGGGATCCCCTACCCCAGAACTATGTCAAGTACAAGGAATAAGTTCCAAATATTAAGCTCAAAGTTGAAAAATTTTAGGCCATATCACTGATTCTCTTGCCATAGCTTGTGGTCCTTAGCTGGGCTAGAACCGACTTGACAATTATTATTTTTTTGTTTTTACATATCGTCGACCGTAGTCTCAAAGGGCGTAACGGACAAAACACGATTTTTCAAGAGAGCATAAAAACTATTTACTTATTTGTAGAAAAAATCATAACTTTCGTTTTTTCACGAAATTTAGTGCTCGTTTTTGCTTTTTACATATACTTACACGGTTTACAGTTTAACACCAATACACCGACAGACGAACAACAACTTGAGAAAGAATAATTACATGTAAAACATATCAAAAGCAAGTACTAGAATAGCCTCTCATCCATCCGTCCTCTCACAGAACCTCAAACACTCCGTGCACACATTCGTCCATCTCCAAGCAAATAACTCGCATTGATGGGGTCGTTCCCGGTAACTTTCTCAACAAAGTATGCGGAATATTCCCAAATGGAAACTTACCCCTTAGTAACATTGGGAAATTACTGGGAAAGACCCATCAACAGGTGCTGATGTCAGGAGTGCGTTGAGCAAAGAGAGTGCACGAGGAAGTGGCGAGTTTTTGAGGTGATGAATAATGAAATTAGTAGGTACGTATTTATGAAAATATTTAAAAAGCTATCTACGATTCTCAAAAAATACCGAGGACCACCAGACAATCCTACTAATAGACTTATTATACCTCATAATTATAGACTTACCCCCTTATTCATAAACGTCTGCTAACTTAACAAGCCGCTAATAATTGTTTGTCCCATTCGGTCTTAACAATGTGTCCATAAGAGCAAAAGCGCAAACAATTATTAGCGGCTTGTTAAGTTAGCAGACCTTTATGAATAAGGGGGTTATGCCCTTATTCATAAACACTCCTCCTAACTTAGCAAGCACTTAAATATCATTAGTCCCTTTCGGTCTCATTGACATATCTATAAGATCGAAAGGGATACAATATACTTATCGGCTTGCTAAGTTAGGAGACGTTTATGAGTCAGGGTGATATTCAATTATAAATTTCGTTGTCTTCATCTTAGCCTCGAGCGACCGGACCACTCATCTTAATGCTCTAAATAAAGCTAAATTACCCATTTGACCTTAAACAGTCTAGTTTGCTTTGAAAGCGGTTTAGATTTGATAATTACCTAATTACAAATAACACATTTTAAACAAGCGATGCAATTATTGGGTAATACAAAGTTTGGGTGAATATCTAAGCGTTTCCACCGCCTAATTCTGGTGGCATCATTTTTGCCGAAGTATTCATTCATTAGTTTCATTACAAAATGCTACTTTGTTATTTGAAGGAGGCACGATACCTTATACAAATGACGAAACTAGTATAATATTGAGACGTTTAGAACCTGGTAAGGCCTATTCTATTTTTAGGACAAGTGAAATAATAGCCCATAGTCCTAAAAAGGGACTCGTTATTTTTAATTTTGGGACCTACAAAATAAAATTCATATTTCTTTGTCACTTGTCCTAAAAATAGAATGGGCCTTACGAGGTTAAGTCGGTAATACTTCTTTTAATTTGGTAACCATGAGTCGCTATAACCCCATGCCTTAGGCCTAGCCACGCGAAAATATCCGAATGCGTGTACGAGTTTCCCACTATTGTGGAGAGCCTATTGTGTGTGCTCCTTGGCCGGATTCGTTGCCCAATGGACACGGCACCTATGCATTGACTGCCTTCAAGAACCTTTGAGAACGTTCGAGCCTTCGAAGTTCGAAAGTAAACTATTCATTTTGGAACCAGCGGCCCTACCGCGAACTTAGGAATTCGAGGATTTGTCTCTCTCACTCCAATAACGCCTTCGTTTGAGGGACAGAGATAAATCTTCGAAATTCAGGAATTTTGATTTTCGGGGTAGTAGGCCAGTAATCGGAACTACGGATGCAAAACTTTATGAAAACTTATAAAGAGGACATGATAATACACTTACAGTCCTAAAATACACAAGTCCTTATGTTTACGTAATTCTACGGCCATTTTTAGGCAAGCTGCTTGAATTGAAGTTAATTTTCTCTTTAAAATATTTTTTCTTTCACCTATTTATTATTAATGAGAAACATTGCATTACATTGTGACGCGACGTGTTTATTACGTACTATAAAATGTTTGGCACTAGAGTAGTCTGGAAAGTTACAGAAATAATATAACGTCAGTTGTAATATGAATTAACGTAACCACCAAAATGACGAAATTGAGTTTCACTGCGACGAGGTACAGGCTTCATGCGTTGGTTTCGACTTGCTTTTGACTCTACTCAAAGCTCTGCTTCGACTATAACACCAAAAATTTTATAAAAAATCGATGGATCCACAAGAACCCACTCGTAACATTTCGGCTTTCAGCCTCGGCTTCGGGCCTTCGGCCATCAGGCTCGGCTTATTGGAATACTATATATTGAACGCCCGAAAGCGCTGTTCTCGCAGTTTGGTCTCAACTATTAACTTCGGTCTTCGGGTACGTACTGAGGTTAGACTGACAGCGTGCGTTATAGGGAACATACCCATACTACGTGACCTGTTTAGGGGGGGGGTCCGTCAAAGTACCACTCTTGGTCACCAGGGGGAGGGGGGGAGGTCTGGTATCTTGTCACGTGACTTTTGGAAAACTCGAGCTGATGAAGCTTTATTAACAAATTTAAATTTACAGACAGAAGCACTCTCCTTTTTTAACGGCCCTTGATGCATTAATAAATGTACTAAATACATATATTTTTTTTAAAACCAAAAGTACAATCTACAATTTAAATTTACTCTTTACCCTACGCCTGCACTTTCGTAGTACGCGTTTTCAAAGACCAAAAAATAGTACGTGAAAACTAGGAGGGGGGGGGTCTTGGCATATACTACGCTTGGTCACCAGGGGGAGGGGGGGTCAAAAAACGCTTAAAATGGGTCACGTAGTATGGGTATCTTCCCTAACCCCTCAGGTACGTGTGGAGGGTGTTGTCTGTGTCGGTATACAGTTCGACTGCAAATTTTCCGCTTTATTGTATGGTGTTTGTAAAATATTGTTTTCTAGAAAAAAAAACGAGTACATTAACAAAAAAATTACTTATTTATTAAATTTCAATTTTTTTATGTATGTGAAGGTTTCAAAAAATTGTCGACAGTATATTAACATAAGTAGGTACGAATTTGTAAGTTTTGAAAGTTTTTTGTCAATGCTGTAAGTGCCATCTTTATTGTATGTCTCAAACGCCATACAATTTCAATTTGTGAGTTACGTTAAATTACGAATTTGTTTCGATGATTTTCATCAAATTCTTAACGTATATCCATATTTAGCGTAACCTCCAGCCAGTTTTAAAACTAGAACTGTGGTTGCAATGAGTAACTAATTATCAAATAGACCACACAAAAATAAAACAAATAAGATAGACATCATTGCATTTCAATATGTAACTAGAAAGACACAACATACTAGTTACATAAATGTTCAATTCGTGTTTTGGTCCTCCTGAAAAATCGTTATTTGGCGATTACATCACTTCATTTTACAAGTGAAGATAACACGTCTCCTCTATTCTAACTTTGGGTATTCAGTTCATAATTTACATATTACCTATCACATTTGTTCTTGTTTAGTTTACCCACTTTATAAATTTTACAAAATTGTAAAAGTTATATATTTAAAGAGAAATAAATGATAATCTAATTTTCATTTCCAGAGCGCTTATTTTGTAGGTAAGAGAAATTATATATTTTACGATCATGTAAAAATAGTACATTACGACACAAATGCGAAAAACTTAAAATTCGAAATGAGTGGGGATGTTTTAAAACACGCCCGAAGGGAGGAGACGTCTATTTTCCGTATAGTCCTTTCGTTCCGTTATAACCATACAAAATCTATGATAATTATGTAGTAATAGAATGGCATCTAAATCACCAAAAAAACCAACTACATGTGATTGCTGCAAGATCCCATCATCAGACTCCAACTTTGTGTGTGCCAGCAGGATCATCTCGCGCTTATACCCGTTGGGAGATATTACGTAGTACCTAACATAACATACAAAAAAAAACAGTCTAATTGCGGACCAACTTTTCAGAAGTCCGTTAAAATTACAGAAATTTTATCAAAATAAGGCTTCACTATATCGAATAAAAATACTAGATCATCATATCATATATGGGACATACACCCCCATTTACAGATACATCTTTAGGCAGGTATTACTGAGCATTGTATTATGATGATCTAGTATTTTTATTCGATATAGTGAAGCCAAGTAAGTGCACGACACAATTGCCCCCCCGGCCGGCGACACCGTTCGGCACTCACCATTATATTACTTAGATATCTTGAACAATAACCGTACCATGAGGCGGTGAGTATCGCTTACGTTATTTTTGTATTGGAGCGAGCGCGAAGATCTGCGTGTCAACAGGGTGCTTAGCCAAGTTTCCAATCGCTAACGCTTAATCATCAATCGTAAACGAAAGGCAGCTAACTCTCTCTGTCGCACTAATACGAAAGAGTGACAGAGAGGGAAAACTACGATACGCTACTAAGCGTTAGCGATTGGCAACATGGCCAAGCGTCCTGATCTGTCAGCTTATGGTACCGTTTGGAAATCTTTCTATTCATCTCACTCAGTGCCAATGCCGTGCGAGTCTGAAGGATATAACTAATGTTTTAAGTTACCTACCTACACACCTTTATCTACCTATTACGTACGGCGTTAATCTCAAATATGGTAGAGCTACAGCTTTACGCATCTTACTTACTTACTTACTAGATGGACGCAGGGACCCAAAATGAGTCTTGGCCTGCGACACAAGAGCACGCCATTTCACTCGGTCTTAAGCAGTTTCATGCCAGTCGTCACCAGGACCCATCTCGCGCAGGTCCGCCTCGACCAGATCTTTCCAACGATACTTGGGGCGGCCGACAGGACGACGGCCCGTCGGACGACCCAAGTATGCTTACGTATCTAGTAAAATCTAACGAAACTATTATGCCCGCTTTTCACTGACAGCGGAGCGGACTCATTAATGGATCAGTTTGACGTTCATCGCTCGCTAAGGACTAGTATTCAGTTGACGGCTGCGAGTCACAGCAGCGGTGAACGTTAAACGGAGCCATTAATGAGTCCGCTCCGCTCGCAACTGGAAAAGTTACGGTAGTCAAAGCATGTCAAAGGCATATAAATAAGGTGTATATAAAAGTGCTCAAAAATATGTCCCAGTGCACTTTAATTCAGTGTAATAAGAACATCGTAACATATTTATAAGAGGATTCCTTCGATACATATTTTTGCACTAGACTGCACAGCTATCGCTGTTAACACTCTTCCACATCAGGGTGCTTAGACAAGTTGCCAATCGCTAACGCTTAATCGTCAATCGTAAGCGAAAGGCAGCTAACTGTCTTTGATGCACTAATACGAAAGAGTGACAGAGGGAAAACTACGATACGCTACTAAGCGTTAGCGATTAGCAAGTTTTGGCAAAGCATCCAGTTATACGGAAAACTCCCATTTTTACGGTACTAGAACTATATGTATTACATTGCTACTACCGACGGACGGACGGATCAATAGATAAAACAATGTAACGAGATTCGCTTACGATTGTGAGGATTTCTCCACTTACCACTGATCGTGATCACAGAATAGCACCTGCCTAAATTGATTATAATGATTATACAAGCAAAATAATTTTAAAACGTCTCCTCGGATCAGTTGAGTACATAGACAATAATAACATCGGCGGCTGGTGGCATGGCATTTAGGAAGCCCTAGTGATGAGACACGTTTTTCAACTACCTGATCCGACAAGATAAAATAACCGATGAATATCTAATAGCTTTCTTTCCACATAGATCTCTAGACATAAAACCGGATGTCCCTAAAATTAACATACCTATTCGCTGAGTTACGGAAAGTAAGTAGGAAAAGATAAGTCATCAGCTGATATTAAATAATTTAAAATAAATCAAATAAATAATGGGCTGATGAAGGTTGGATTTATTTTTATTCACCATGTTTGCGGGTATCTCTTTGCTGGCGGCTTCTCTCTGGGCAAATTGCCCACCTGCCTGATCTTATAGTGAAGCCTCTTCAGCACTTCGTAATAGTAGTTGAAATCCACATGCATTTTCGCCACTTTGTGGTGTAGCGTCAATGCTGGTGAAGAAGTATAAAATTGTACCCATTGATCATTCTTCTGTCGAAGGTTCAACAACTCTAAAATTCTAGTTGATTTTTTGTGTAAATACCTCAGATTTCGAGCAATAACTCCAATCCGATAGGCATTTGTTGTTTTATCTATGTATTCGTTTCTCTCGAATAGTTTTAAGTAATGCCTGGCCATGTAAACGAGTTGTAACATGCAGTCTAATACCTTTGTTCTGACCTGATATTTAATTGCTTTTTCGTAACCAATATTGTCAGTACCAACTATTACCCCCACCCGTCTAGTTTCTATTGGTTTTCCTTCTAGAAGAAGAGTATTTTCTAAATTCCCCCTAATTTGCTCTCGGAAGAACTCCTCGTTTCTTTTTAGATTAGCTAAGTTCAGAAACGACTTAAGATCGTTAACTACACGGGAGATGTAATCTGAATTGTCTTCTTTTTTCGAGAAAGAGACCACATCTTGGATTTTGGGATATGTCTTCTTTGTTTCTGTCAAAGTTAGTAATATCCCTGAAAAATTAAATAATAATCGTCATTAGTCATGAATTGCAAATGTTCAAAATAGGATGTTACTTAGTTTCTTGCTTATTTTACTTGGGGTAAGTACAACACTGTAGCAAATGTTTACAACACTGTAGGTATGTCGTCATTAAATAAATGTTTCATAGGAGACATTTCAGGACCAGTTTGAAACATAACATACATACGTACATGTTAAAAATAATATTTCCTTGAAAATTACAGTTCTGATCATTACCGCACATGGAATATTGAAACGTGGAAAGTGTATAAAATTATATTAAGCATTAAACAATTATTACCGTTGGTTACCGAATACCAATAAAATTGCTCACATTGATATCCCGTTTGGCAATCTTTGGGGCCTAGGTATGTTCACTTGTTCCGCAGTGGACGTCGGCTGATATGATAATGATGATATCCCGTTTATTTTTCATCATCAGCCTATGTTAGTCCACTGCTGGACGTAGGCCTCTCCTATTAACTATGCGTATAGACGCATTAGGAGGTAAATGCCCATAATCGCCACGCTGGGCAAGCGGATTGGCGATCGCAGTAATGTGTCCACTATGATGACGCTGCTGCCCATCATCAATCTTGTAAAATGGTCAGTGACACTTCAATCCCTTAGTCGACTCTTACGACACCCGCAGGAGGAGTTGGGGTGGTGACAAATGTATTCTTACTGCCGTCACCACACCGCACGGCCGTTTATTTTTACTCTTACTAGGTATTTTATGGGGTTACTTATTATTTTGTGGATGGGTACTACCTTAAAATGAAAAAATCGGAACCCTCTCATAGGATCACTCGTGTCTTGTCTGTCTGTCCCTCTGTTACGTATAAGAGCCGATTAGCTCCGAAACTACTTGGCCGATTGAGTTGAAATATGGCACACTATGACAGTTGGTGACCCAATAATTGACGTGAAACTTAAATAAATGTTTTTTATATGTAAATGTTATAGTACAGATGGTGCCTTTTTCAGGCTCTAGTGCGAGAAGTGGGTCATTTTACGTCAGGTCCAAAACTTCGGAGGGACATCTTTACTAAAAAAACCTCGTTCGAGACACGGGCAAAAAGGAAATTCGTAACTCGTATCGATTTAAAACACTCCCTTCGGTCATGTTTTAAAAAATCGCCACCCGTTTCGAATTTCATGTTTTTTGCACTTGTGTCATAATGTACTATTAAGTATGACTACTTTTGGGGGTTGAAATAGAAAAAAAATGTGCAAACTGTATCATGTTATACACCGTGTTTTTATTGATTTCCGTTAAATTGGGCAGATTACTTGGGACATTAATAGAACTTGCCTGATATATCGGCTTTTGTTCATTTCGTAAAAAAAAAACATTTTTTTCGTTTTCATACATAATAATTTAAATGGCAAGTGTGAGTGAACCTTAAGAATAAGATCTCAGGTGACTGACGGCACATGACAAAATAAGTTTCAACAGAAGGTAAAGGTTGCAACAGACTTGTTCAGTCATTAAACTTATTTTTTTAATAACTCAATAACAGTAAGAGTTAAGATATTAGTTTTTTAGAGAAATTGATTATTTTTGACCTAAATAATCTTCCCTTTAATTTAACGTAAATCAATAAAAACACGGTGTATATGTATTTTAAGTACCTATCAAATGAAAGGACTTAAAATGAAGATTTTAATAGTAGATTGAGTCACAAGGGATCAAAATGATATATTTGACGAGGGCATTTATTGAAGCACGAACGAAGCGATGGATTCCACAATATCTCAAGTGGAATCCTGAGCGTATGAGGGATTCAAGCGTTAACGCTCCAGACGAAAATAATTATGATACCGTGTGACAAATAAAGTTTTCCAAACCACCGATGAGAAGAATAAAAGATTTATTGTGCAACTTAATATTTATTTAATACAGTCAGTATTCCATAATGTCAAAAATGTATAAGCAGACGGTAATATTTTATGGTTGGTTGATTTTCAAACTGACCTTTGACTTGACCCTTATTCAATTTATTCATAAATGTCTCCTAACTTTATAGCAAAACGCTAAGTATTGTTTGTCATCTTCGGTGTTATCAATATGCCTATAAGTGTGAAAGGGACACACAATACTTTTCGGCTTTAGTCAATATACGTTTATGAAAAAGAGTTAAAGAAGATTGCAAGTGCGTAACAAAGGAAAAGGACCTGCCATATGATCGACTCATTTATTTCATGACAACTTTATCGAGCTGAATAGCTTTTTCACTTTCAGGGGCAACAATTAGCAAGAAATTAAAAGATCTTAATTTTAGTCAGGTTTCTAACGCCAATTAAACACTAAATTTCAATATAAACTCGGTTTTGGTGTTAATTATATAAACTACAAGCGATATATAATATAAAGTCATAAAGATATTGTATTGTTGTTACGAACCTAAGTGCAATTGACCATAGTTATGCAGAAAACTCTGCAAAACTATGGTCTGTTAAGATATTTTAACGTCTCGCTAATTAGATGTCCCTAAGGCACTGGTCTCACCGCGAGCTAATTAAGCTATGAACTATGGGCTATAAACACGAAAAAAAGATACACACTCCCGTGTAAAAAAAAAGAGACACGGCGATACTCACCCGGCGGTGATAGCTGATAGCTGGGCGAGTATCTTTTGTTCGTGTTTATGTTCGTAGCTCGCGGTGAGACCAGTGTCTATAAGTGTAAATGCCTTGAAACACACTTTCACTTTGGTCAAAGAGGAAAACGACTATTATAGACGTGTGACCCTTTCGGTCCTATCATCCCTCATCGAGTGAATGGGTCTCCCTTCTATCTGCTCGTATCTCTCATGCAATTGCATCATCATGAAGAAGTATGTCATGAAATCGTGATGCGCCATTATTATTTTGTGATGCAAATTCAGAAACGAAGTACTCTCCTTATCCCATTTCCTATTATTTTGTTTTTCCACCATCACGGTATAATATCTTTTCCCTTTGAAGAGCATATCTTCGAGTTTCCTTATAAGAAAGCCTACACGATACTCTGGTGACTCCGAATTGATGTTACCTTGGGATCCGAAGCTTTTTAACTTCGATCTAGACATATAAATTAGTTGTAGCATGACGTCCGCCATTTTACTTTTAAACGCCAATAAGTAGACAGCGTAATAGCGGTTCGGTTGGCCACGATATACTTGCACGCGTCTAGTATCATTCCGTTTTGTCTCGTCTTGTAATAGCAAATCGCCCCCCAAATCTCCCATTAGTTGATTACGAAATGCAGTGTCGTCTTTTTTTATTCTGTGCACGTCTAATTTTTCGATGTCTATGGTCAGATTGATTTTTTTATCTGTGGGGAATGCCTTTATAGGCTGGGGTGTCTTGAAAGAAATTACCTCTTGAATGGTTGGATAGGAACTTCTGTCTCGGTAGGAATTTCCCGCCGAACCTAAACCTGAAATGTTAATTATAAAGGTGCATTCACACCAAACGAGCAATCGCTATTCTAATTTCTAGCCACCTACTCTACGAAATTCGATCGTTACACAAAACGTGATTCGTTGATTTCGTCGAGTGGCGGATAGAATAGCGAATGCTCGTTTGGTCTGAATGCACCTTAAATAAAATGGGAACTAATCACGTGCAAAGTGTCCAAGTGGTTAGATCTACAAATGGATAAAATGATAAGTATATTCGGTATGTTGTTTATCATAGTATAAGCTCATAATGTCACGCCCAATGTCCCAATGTCAGGGTAGGCAGCGCATAGACGATTTTTTGATCATTATGTCTAATGGGCTTCAGGTGGGCTGATAGCTCAGTTGTCTACCTTCCTCAAATAAAAAAACGCCCAAACATATTCCTAACTTGCCCTTAAGCTTGCCTTGGCACTAGGTACATTTTTGTAAGATTATCCTAGAATATTTATTTATTTATTGATGCAATAAAATTCTACGTGATACTTAGGTACTTACCTAACAGAAATAATATGTTAAACACGATTAGTGCTGTCATGCCGCAAATCTTATACCTACCTTATTTTATGCTCATTGCAAATTTATTACTCTTAAGTAACGAATGTTTATTGTAAATTTCATTGTTTTAATTTTAATTGAGTACCTAGTTACTTACATTAAATTTTTTGCAAGGCGCGCCCACCGAACTATTTATGTACGGCAGTACGGCAAACTTTCCAAATAACTATCTCTCCTTAGGTATTAAACAAATGTAGAAATTAAAAACAGATTAACACTGTACTTCTCACGGCCAATATAAATTGAACTTCATCTCTTTAAAGTGCAAGACTTGCAATTTAGAGAGTGCTAGCGAGGAACTCGCATAATTTTCCCGTGTTCTTAAGCTAAACGAAAGCAAAAATTAATAATTTGGCAATGTTCATCACAATGGACATACCTAGTCTTCGAGTCTTCGACCCACTTTTTGTATTTTTTAAGACAAAAATATTCTGCTCTACGCAATAGCGAAAAGGCTAGAACGCACGATTTTTTATTATTGGCAATTTAAGGGTTATACCAATTTTACATAAAAAGTTAATGTTAACATCTGAAAGTGGAACTTATTGTTTAAAAATCCCCTAATGAGCTTATTCTGGTTTCCAAAACAACATTCCCGTTGGCAATGATGCCAACGGGAATATACTTATTTTTTAGGCACCCTGTATATCGTCAGCTTTTATTTTTTGTATTGTCAATTTAATTAAAAAAAAATATAAATCCTATAATATTACCTCCTAATGCGTCTATACGCATAGGTAATAGGAGAGGCCTACGTCCAGCAGTGGACTATCATAGGCTGATGATGATGATGATGATGAAATTATAAATGAAATAAAACTATGAAAACGGATAAACTCGCGTATATTAACTAATTTTAACTTCATTCCGACGTTTCGAACACTTTACAGGGTTATGGAGGAAATTTGATAGATCTACCTCCATCAAAATAAGAAAGATAAGTACAAAACTACCCACCAAAGAAAAATTACTAAACCACAGACAATAAATTTTAAGGGTGGATGTACATACTAAATTTGCAAATTAAGCTAGTTATTCATTATAATTACAAATATTTTCAGAATGAAGACAAGAGGCAAAATAAATAATCTACGCCGGTTCTATCCCTACGCCACTGCCTGAGAAGTATTTCCCTCCTTTGTATGATTGTATTGTTAGGAAGGTATCCCAAAATTGGGACCGGCAAGAAACTCCGCGGGACAACTCTTTTCAAAAAACATTTGTAGTACATCTTAAGATCATCATGCATTAAACCGAAACATACAATTTTGATTAATAAGGAAATTTAAAAATAATTTTGAAAACATTTTTTGCCAGTACTACAAGGGGGGTTCGGCTGCATTGAAATTGTCAGGAGAAGGTTAAGGGAACAGAACATGTCAGAGGAATACGCTAAGTTGTTGGAACATTGCCATACATCTGGCTACTTACTATGGAACGGTGAATTCTACCTTCAAGTGGATGGCGTGGCGATGGGGTCTCCAGTTTCTCCTGTTGTCGCAGACATCTTTATGGAGGACTTCGAGGAGAGAGCACTCTCATTGGCTCCCATGCAGCCGAAGATATTTAAAAGATATGTAGATGACACTTTTACTATTCTTCCAAAAAGTAGTGTTTCAACTTTCTTAGATCATTTAAATTCCATTCATGATAAAATTAAATTTACTTTAGTTAGAAAATGACTGTTTTCTGTCTTTCTTAGATGTTTTGGTTATAAGGAATCCGGATAAAACTTTGGGTCACACTGTATATAGGAAACCTACTCACACTGATAGGTATTGAAATGGCAATTCCCACCACCATCCCAGCCAACTAGCTACTGTAGGCAAATCTTTGTTTCAGAGAGCCCAAAAGACATGCGATGATCGGCATCTAGCTGCGGAGCTTCGGCATGCTAGGCAGGCACTTCGGGCAAACAACCTGAAGATTCCTCGAGCCGATCAGAAGACTCGTATGAAGATTCCCACTGTTGAACGCAGGCCAGCCGTTCTGCCTTTTAAAGATAAAGATAAAGATATTTTATTTGCTAAGGACACACAGATATACAAGTACAGATAGTAGGTACAACACGGTTTCGGAAGTAGGTATCCTGTCGTCATCCGACATGCAAATTATGTTCAGAAATACAAACTACCAATATTTATCATTAAAATTAATACATTAAATTTACTTTAAATTGGTAATTATTTGATATTACTATTATCATTAATCATTAAGGATTTCAATTCATTAATTATAATATTTTCATTAATTTTGTCGGAGGGGTTACAGACAAGATCAGCCGCATCTTGAAACGTGCTTCTATTAAAACCTATTTTAAGCCAATGAAGAAGATGTCGCAGTTTCTGAGGCCTGTTAAGTATAGCACCCCCTTACTGAATGCAGGAGTGTATAAGCTGGACTGTGAATGTGGGCTTTCATATGTTGGGGCAGACAAAGAGTAATATCACTACTAGGGTGAAGGAACACATAGCCGATGTCAAGCACCGTCGACAACAGCCTGCGGTTTGGGAGCATGTCCAGTGATGGACCGAATCATTCTATTAAGTTTGACAAGCCTTTGGTTCTCGTTAAGGAGAAGAGAAACATTCCTAGAATGTTGCGTGAGGCCATTGAGATAATGAAATATCCAAACTTTAATAGAATGGAAAGAAGCTTTTCTCTACCACCGGCTTGGGATCCAGTTGTTCATCTGATAAAGGAACAGTCTAGACATAAACCGTGAGGCTGATGTATTTGGCGGTGGTGACCAAACCCCCCCCCCCCCCCCCTTGTAGTACTGGCAAAAAAAATTATCAAAATTATTTTTAAATTTCCTTATTAATCAAAATTGTATGTTTCGGTTTAATGCATGATGATCTTAAGATGTACTACAAATGTTTTTTGAAAAGAGTTGTCCCGCTGAGTTTCTTGCCGGTCCCAATTTTGGGATACCTTCCTAACAATACAATCATACAAAGGAGGGAAATACTTCTCAGGCAGTGGCGTAGGGATAGAACCGGCGTAGATTATTTATTTTGCCTCTTGTCTTCATTCTGAAAATATTTGTAATGATAATGAATAACTAGCTTCATTTGCAAATTTAGTATGTGCATCCACCCTTAAAAATTGTCTGTGGTTTAGTAATTTTTCTTTGGTGGGTAGTTTTGTACTTATCTTTCTTATTTTGATGGAGGTAGATCTATCAAATTTCCTCCATTGTCAGTCATCCGCAGACCACGAACCCTGTAAAGTGTTCGAAAAGTCGGAATGAAGTTAAAATTAGTTAATATACGCGAGTTTATCCGTTTTCATAGTTTTATTTCATGAGTAATCCTCGCGGTAACCGAAGAAAATATTATGAAATTATAAATATTAGATGTCATATACCAAAGAAAAAACAACCAAGATCACCTAATGTCCGAGGTGGGGATCGAACCCACGTACTCAGCTTTTGCGGCTGATGCCTGTACCCCTCGGCCACTCGGTCTTAGCAACCACCGGTCAAATTTCTCGGGTATATGCAATCCCTTACAAGACTACGCGCCTTTGACCATTCTCTAATCTAAGGGCAAGCAATACATGCCTGCCTCCTCCTATTAGAATACTTTACAGTTTTCTAGAATAGCTAGAGAGAGCTGGTGCTGCCATTTATTGAACGTATTGCGAAAACACAAATCAAATTATTTATAAACTAAATATTTTGATTTGTAAGTACTTTTTTTTCATTTTTCTCCAGTAGTCACACTACTTAATTTAATAAATAATTTGATTTGTGTTTTCGCAATACGTTTAATTTAAATACTTATACCATTAATCTAAGGTCTTGGTATTATGGCCCCATCGTTAATTTTTCATGATATCGCTATCACCGCCAACGTCTAGTTTATAGAAAGGCAGGAACACGTGATGACAGTTGATTGGTGAACTTCAGCGGTAGAACATCACTGAGGAACATAAAGTTAGAATCCGCGCTAGCGCTTAATAGAGAAAGGAAGCGTGTGAAAGGGAAGCCACCAGTTATATGAGTATTACACGAGTGCGAAAAAGATAGACAACAATCCCAAAAGCATAACCACTTTCGAAGTGATATATCAGCCGTATCAGCCTGGTCGACGGAGATTGATAATTTAAAAGTGATTTTATAATTAAAACTTATAAGAAGGAATTTATACAGATCATGAAATCAATTATGGTGTCGTGTAAATAATTGCCTTGTTGCCCACTACAGAAATAACGACAAACACTCGTTTCACAGGTAAATATGATGTGCCGGTTGATTGTTTTCAAACGATATTTTGTCTATTTAGTAGCATTAATTGTGTGAATTATCAAATTGTAGCATTAATTGTTAGTTGTTCTATCACTGTGAGCTAATAATTTATCACAATAGTTAATATTAAAGGATATTTTGTGTAAAAATATAAATTTTTACGCTACGCTAGAGCTCGACTAAATGTTGAACTACCAATATCGATATTTGTTCGATAAACGTACCCAAGCAGTATATTTCTTACAATGCTGTCATGATACTAGATTTTGAACACAAATGTGTATTTAAATAACTTAAAGGATCTTATTATGTTTTGTATTTTTTTTGCGTTATACCTACTAGTGTGTTTTTTCCGTTAAATTTAAGTGAAGTTATTTAGTTTAAATATAATTAATTTCTCTTAGAAATTAGTGGCTTAATTATTACTGTTATTGAATTAATAAGAATAGTACCTACATTACTGCAGAAGCCGGGATACGAGGGCTTTCAGGCCGAATACGTATTTATGTATCAGTAGGTACAGTCGAGTTCATAAATATATGAGCAAATCCAAGGCTTCAAAAATAAATGAGCATAGAAAAGTACATATGCATCTGAACAGATTCACCAATCAAAAATATGATAAGATAAGATAATTTATTTGATAAAAACATGAGTGATATAAGATGTCAATATGTACATAATTATGCATTTCTTTACATGTTTGGCCATAATTTCGGCGTTCAAATATTCATTATGATAAAATTACAAATTTATACATTATTATAACAAAAAACATAATTACAATACAAAACTATCAATTTACAATTAGTCTATCAATTACCATAATATAATTTAAGAGTGTCAAAAATGAAATTTAAAATGTCGTATAATATCGTTAATGGAATAGAAACAATGGTCCATTAGGATGCAAAAGAGTTTTCTACTGAATTCTTTTCCTTCAAGTTCTTTTATTTTTACAGGCAGCATATTGTATAGTTTGATGGCCATACAGTAGGAGTTCTTTTGGAATAGTTTTAGCCTTTGATGTGTCGGTATTTCTAAGTTGTATTTATAACGTTTGTCCTTACCTTTCATTTTAAACAATTCTATATTCTTTTTCACAAATTTACATATCTCTAATACATATAAAGAAGGCAAGGGTAGGATCTTTTTCTTTTTGAATAATGGCTTACAACTATCTAGATACATGGCCCCACACAGAGATCTTAAGCACTTTCTTTGGGCTAAGAAGACTTTATCGGCATCTGTAGAGTTGCCCCATATTATTAAACCGTAACGGATTTGCGACGCAATGTAGCCATGATAGGCTGCCGTTGCTGCCGCCTCAGAGACGGTAGATCGCAAACGATAAAGAATGTAATTAAATCGGTCTAACTTATTACAAAGGATATTAATATGGGCTTTCCAATTACAAAATTTATCTATCCAAATTCCTAAGAAAACTGCACTCTCAGTTTCCTTAATTTGTACACCATGAAAGTCGGCAGACAACCTGACTGATTTGCTATTATAGGTCTGAAATTTAACTAGTTGCGTTTTTGTTAGGTTGAATTTGAGGTTATTATTTTCTAACCAATCTGTTACCTTTGTTAGAGTACATGTAATATTATTTATAAGAGAACCATCGTTGTTTTCTTTAATTATAAAAGTTGTGTTGGTAAACGGCAAAGATCAAATTGAGACGGGCAAGAAGTCTGGTGTGTATAAGCTAACTTGTGATGATTGTAATAAGGTGTACGTGGGGCAAACGGGCCGTAATTTTAACACAAGGTATAAGGAGCATGTTACATCTTATAGGCATAACCATCCAGAACGTTCAAATTTCGCGAAGCATTTGATAGAGAGTGGCCATAGTTTATCTGAGGACCACTCTTTTAATGTTCTGCACGTTTGTGATAAAGGTTTACGTTTGAACGTTCTGGAACAATTGGAAATAGTTAGGTACAACGGTAGAGGTGTAATTATTAACGAGCAGCTGAATGTTGCGTCATCGCCGTTATTACGAATTTTTTCCGTTGCCAGGGGGGGAGAAGGGGGTAGGGGGCGGGGTCAGGGTGAGGTTATAAATATGACCGACCAGACAGGACAGCTCATTCTGCTGCCGGACACCAGACCGACAACATCGTCAACTCCTGATGATGCCTCGTAGAGAGGCGAAACACGTGTCGAGTATAGTGTTATTGGTGTGGGAAAATTAATTGCATGCAAAAAATACGCAAGTAATTATAGCGGGTTACACTAATTAGCTACACATTCTGTATCGCGGAAGAGCAAAGCAATATTGTTCATCCTTGAATGTGTACATATTACCCGTCACATTAATCTGAACATGTGTCTCATTAATGTGTAATCAACTGAAACACAAAACTTTTTCCTTATATTTTGACAGTCATAAAAAAGAGTACCGTACTGTCAAACTATACTTTTCTCTCTTTAACTTTACGTATGACGTCATAGAAGTGTCATGAGTATTTGCTTGAAGCTTTTTAGTCTTTTTACCCATTTATTTACAGCACGCTTAGCCCTTATTTCCCGACCTCTCCAGTAATAACTCCTCTCCAGTAACTTCTGTTTTTCCCATGTAACCTGTCCAATTTAACGGAAATAAAAAACACGGTGTATGCAAGAATAGTTGCTCTTATAAATAGTCGTCAAAGTTAAAACTTGTTTGAATTGCTTGACGCTAACGCTTACTAAAGGTTAAACCTTATAGCAAAATAACTAAGATAATGTATATCTATGATAGGTACATGTTGTCGATAAAACAGTCGGACATCGATAGATAATTGGTCTGTTGTAACAGGCAACCCTATTCCTGACCACACATAGACAAATTTACGCACACACTGGCGTTTCGTTTTTGGTTATGCTTTTAATCGTTATCAATCGTTCTTTGTCATTTTAGTTCTGTGCTGAGGAAGGTAATCTAAGGTAGCCTCATTTGATTTTCTAATAGGTATTTGTATTTATAGCTGGAGAGCCAGTGAACCCTGAGAGTAACGGTCTTCCTGTAAGGTTAGAAATTTGTATACTAACGGTTTATGGAATTCTAAGAGCAATAGCCATGACCTGGCAGGCGTCAGCCCTGCACGTCATCAGGCCCTTTATTTTTTGAACTGTTAAGTAAATTGGATTTCAAAACTTGTTTCTGTAAGTTTGAAAAATTTATAGGATAAAGTTAATTTATTGTACATCTTAAAAAAAAATTGACAGGCGATTACAATAAGCAGAAGTATATGACAGGTCAATTAGAAAATGCACAGTTGATGAGGTAAAATAAACTTCATCCTGTATATTCTAAATTATTATATGTCTTCAAATAAACGTCTCGGAGTAAGTATGTGCAATGCCAGGCGGTTTAGAACAGCATAAGACCTTGCCAGGCGAGGAGACAGTTAAGTAAATTGAGTTTCAAAACTTGTTTCTGTAAGTTTGAAAATTTAATAGGATAAAGTTTATTTATTGTACATCTTAAAAATAAATTGACAGGCGATTACAATAAGCAGAAGTATATGACAGATCGAATAGAAAACGCACAGTTGATGAGGTAAAATAAACTTCATCCTGTATACTCGAAATTTTTATATGTCTTCAAATAAACGTCTCAGAGTAAGTATGTACAATGCCAGGCGGTTTTGAACAGCATAAGACCTTGCCAGGCGAGGGGACAGTTAAGTAAATTGGGTTTCTTAACTTGTTTCTGTAAGTTTGAAAATTTAATAGGATAAAGTTTATTTATTGTACATCTTAAAAATAAATTGACAGGCGATTACAATAAGCAGAAGTATATGACAGATCAATTAGAAAACGCACAGTTGACCTTGCCAGGCGAGGGGACAGTTGCACCTCTCAATCGCACGCCCTTAGCAACTACTCTACTACTACTAGCGACTAACTAGCGATTACTCGCCTGTATTTTTTTTAAAGATGTAAGTACAATAAATAAACTTTATCTATTAAATTTTCTAACTTACAGAAACAAGTTAAGAAACCCAATTTACTTAACTGTCCCCTCGCCTGGCAAGTCTTATGCTGTTCAAAACCGCCTGGCATTGTACATATTTACTCTGAGACGTTTATTTGAAGACATATAAAAATTTCGAGTATACAGGTGAAGTTTATTTTACCTCATCAACTGTGCGTTTTCTAATTGATCTGTCATATACTTCTGCTTATTGTAATCGCCTGTCAATTTATTTTTAAGATGTACAATAAATAAACTTTATCCTATTAAATTTTCAAACTTACAGAAACAAGTTAAGAAACCCAATTTACTTAACTTTCCCCTCGCCTGGCAAGGTCTTATGCTGTTCAAATCCGCCTGGCATTGTACATACTTACTCTGAGACGTTTATTTGAAGACATATAAAAATTTCGAGTATACAGGATGAAGTTTATTCTACCTCATCAACTGTGCGTTTTCTATTCGATCTGTCATAAACTTCTGCTTATTGTAATCGCCTGTCAATTTATTTTTAAGATGTACAATAAATAAACTTTATCCTATTAAATTTTTAAACTTACAGAAACAAGTTTTGAAACCCAATTTACTTAACTGTCTCCTCGCCTGGCAAGGTCTTATGCTGTTCAAAACCGCCTGGCATTGCACATACTTACTCCGAGACGTTTATTTGAAGACATATAAAAATTTCGAGTATACAGGATGAAGTTTATTTTACCTCATCAACTGTGCGTTTTCTAATTGATCTGTCATATACTTCTGCTTATTGTAATCGCCTGTCAATTTATTTTTAAGATGTACAATAAATAAACTTTATCCTATTAAATTTTCAAACTTACAGAAACAAGTTAAGAAACCCAATTTACTTAACTGTCCCCTCGCCTGGCAAGGTCTTATGCTGTTCAAATCCGCCTGGCATTGTACATACTTACTCTGAGACGTTTATTTGAAGACATATAAAAATTTCTAGTATACAGGATGAAGTTTATTTTACCTCATCAACTGTGCGTTTTCTATTCGATCTGTCATAAACTTCTGCTTATTGTAATCGCCTGTCAATTTATTTTTAAGATGTACAATAAATAAACTTTATCCTATTAAATTTTTAAACTTACAGAAACAAGTTTTGAAACTCAATTTACTTAACTGTCTCCTCGCCTGGCAAGGTCTTATGCTGTTCAAAACCGCCTGGCATTGCACATACTTACTCCGAGACGTTTATTTGAACACATATAAAAATTTCGAGTATACAGGATGAAGTTTATTCTACCTCATCAACTGTGCATTTTCTAATTGACCTGTCATATACTTCTGCTTATTGTAATCGCCTGTCATTTTTTTTTTTAAATGTACAATAAATTAACTTTATCCTATAAATTTTTCAAACTTACAGAAACAAGTTTTGAAATCCAATTTACTTAACAGTTCAAAAAATAAAGGGCCTGATGACGTGCAGGGCTGACGCCTGCCAGGTCATGGCTATTGCTCTTAGAATTCCATAAACCGTTAGTATACAAATTTCTAACCTTACAGGAAGACCGTTACTCTCAGGGTTCACTGGCTCTTGGACTATTAGTAATTGACGGCATGACGTATTCGAGATTTTTTGTTACACTAAAAATACAATTACGCACTTTAGAGCAATAATTTTTGTTTCAATTCAAACTCTGCATCAATGTACATTATTATACAAGTATTAGAAAATTATTAAGCCCTGGCAAAATTAACCAAACATTCAGTTAGGGTACAGGTTGGGTACAGGTTAATCAATCAGTATCAAGTCCCGTCAATGTAGGTATTTTTTCTTGCATTTTCAAGTTTTTAAGTTATTTTTAAAACAATTCAAATATCACGAAATACAAAAACCAAATATTCGATTGCTTGAAACTTTATGTAATTTTGAAGAATTTGAAGCTCTAATCTTAAGGTCAATCGTCAATCGGGCAGATGAGCATGAGCAAGTCTCAGTTTGTAAGTCCATTTGGAACGCGTCTTCGATATTAATAAGGGCAAAGGCATTATGGCTTAGTGCTTTCGCCCGTGCACAAGGACTAAAAATATTTAAAAAAATTAATAATGGTGAACTCCGAACTTTCATTTTTCGGTGATTCATCTCTATCACACCAACAAAGGCATCATTAGAGTGACAGAGACAAATCCCCGACATTTACCAACTTTGGAGTTCGCGGTAGGGCCTCGGCGATCGGTCTTCAACTGTCAAAAATGTCAAAATGTAATCTAGGGACAGTTCAAATATCATACTGATACTGTCTATATCTTTTTTCGCATTACGAATAAAAATATAAAACGCAGTGCTTTAGATTTTTAACTATAGTTAAATTGAATTTATTATTCAAATATGATTATTCCTTAAAATGCAGTAATAACACACAGAGACATTAAGTGCAATCGTACTCTGAATCATATGTCAAGCTCCGGGAAGAATATATTCGAACGCTCGTCTAGTGACGTTTATTTTGGTCGTATTCTTATCTAGTAGGCAAGCACGTAAATTACTCTTATAATGATAGTACAAATAGTAGTTACAGTGTATTAAATTTAATAATGTTACGCGGTTGTCATATTCTTACAGAAGGCGTAAAGGTGCAGTCTGCTCTCAGCCAAGCCAGTAAAATTATTAATAGGACTATTTCTGCTACCGTAATTACTAGTACCAATATGAACGACAAGTTTAAATTACCAGCACGCTATGGTGCCGGCGAAAAAAGCGTATGGTAAGTGCAATACAATTAAAAAGTTACATAATCCCTGTATAGCGTAGGAATTTAAAACTTGTCGTATTAGCCGTATATGTATAAAAAATCTACTGGGCTAAGTATTTTGTGCCGTACAAAGACATGTCATTCGTATGTCTGATATGTACGTAATGTCATTAAATTTTATCTCAAATGTTTACATTGTATGATTCTTATCGATTTAAACAATAGTATTTCATAGTTTGAAAATCAATACTTATGATTAGTGACCAGTTTTTGGATTCTCCCGGCGGGTCTCCTGTAGTAACTTGAACAATAAACTTTAATTATATTGCCATATTTCTGTTTCATAAAGTATGCTCTTGTATGTATAATACAATAGTGTTCAATAAATTTTTATAGTCACATCTGTCATTTTTTAAAATGCGAAATCCTGCAATGGGGATCCCAGAAATCCAATCACTGCTTACAATAAAAATATTGTTAGTTTACAGTAACTAATGTCCAAGGGGTAGTGAGGAACTTTATTATTATGTTGTCCCATAACAGAAAATACCAGCTATGTGCACAAATCAGGTTTTGGCATGGCATAAAATTAATTATAAAATAGCACTATATGTGCACTTAGATGGTATTTGCAGTAATTGTCATAAAGAAAAAATGTTTCATAGGAATTTAGTTAGAATTTATGACTTGCCAACAATAGGACTAAAGACTTAACACTATGTACATTCGCATTCATAAATGTGAGCAAATCCAAGGCTTCAAAAATAAATGAGCAGAGAAAGGTACATAATGCATCTGAACAGATTTACCAATCAAAAATATGAGTATATTATAGTGTGATCTGAACTTATGATCTTTTGTTTTGCGAAACTAGACAATCAGCAGTTGAGCCCTTTTCTATTGTCAATGACGCAAAACAAAAGGTTGTAAGTAAGATAACAGCCGGGCAATAATATTTCCCGAACTTTACCTGTTATATTATTTGAGCATGTGTCACATTAATATGTTTACATATATGAAACATTTACTTTTCAAGTAACTGCAAAAAAGGAGGACGTTGTTAATTCAACTGTATGTTTTTTTTTTATTTGTTACCTCAGAACATTTGACTGGGTGAACCAATTTCGTTGATTATTCTTTATTTGAAAGCTCACACTCACCAATAGGTTCCATTTTAATTTGGTCCAGTATTGACAATAACATCCATGAATACCCATATAAGTCATGAATGTCCATTAAACATGTACACAACGCCGTCTTCACCATAAGGGCACAAGGGCCAACTTCAGGGACCCCTGAAAGATCGACAACTTTCCTCACATTTATTCTCCCGTTTACTATCATTTCGAAAGGGGCCCCAAAATCCGTGGGTGCCCAGGGGCATAGTTTAAGACGGCCTTGTGTACACAACAAATGGACGAATAACTCATCACGCCAACCAATTTTTTTATTTGGTGATTATAATTTGCAGGGTCGAATACATAGAATTAGTGGCAAAATACAAGCCGGCGGTGAATCTGGGGCAGGGCTTCCCTGATTTCCACGCCCCCAAACATGTCACACAGGCCTTGGCTGAGATCACGTCTGGTGACAACCCGCTGCTTAATCAGTACACCAGAGGATTTGTGAGTATTGAGTACTGCTACATTTCTAAGTGCTTAGCCAAATTGCGAATCTCCGAAGTTAACTCTGGGGTCAATCACCTTTTTCTTATAACTCGTAGCTATGGTTACGTTCTCCTGGGTCACCCTAGAAATCGCAGTTTAATAGCATTCAATTACAAATCTTTTATTTCGCTTTCGGCTTTCACTCCTGAAGGTGCGTTCAAACCTAAAAGAGCATTCGCTGTTCTAACCTCCCACTCTACGAAATTCGATCGGTACACAAAACGTGATTGGTTGATTTCGTAGAACGGGCGCTAGAACAGCGAATGCTCTTTTGGTTCAAACGCACCTTTACCAATAGTAGCAAAGTGGCTTTTGCCAATGTCGAGTAATTTTTGAGAATGTTCAGTAGAATTTTGATTTTGTGGAAGGATAGGCTAAAACAAATAATAAATAGAAACCTAAAGCAAATAAGTATTATGGACATTACAAACAAACACAAGACGAACACGAGTATAAATGAAAAAAGAGCGGAAAGCGGATGACAGTTAGGCAAGCAACAAAGCGGATGAATTATTACGAGAGAAAAAAAAAAGGGGGGTATCACGATTAACTATTGAGCGTTAGCGAATGGCACCTTGGTTACGCACCCTGAGAGCCTAGCCAAGATGCCATTTGGTAATCAAACAAACGATAAAACACGTGACTGTAATGTATGGAAATCGTCTCGTTACTTTTCGTTCGGATCTGTCTTCTGGTATTATTCTTTTTGCCAGGTGGCCATTTAAACTAACACTATTTTGTATGGTAACGCTGGAGACAACTTTAAAAAGTCTGTTTGTTTTTATTAATTGTATGCTTTATGAAACACATTTATTTATGTCACGACCATTTTATTTTAAATGTGTACACTGTATACCATTTATTGACATACATTTTGTAAGCTCACCAAAAGTAGGTAACACAGGAGACAGAAAATATGCAGGTCGAAATGTTAATGCCCACCTACCATGCCAAACTTTAACATGTTTTAAAAATTCGAATTTCAAATTGGTAAGGACTAGACATGTTCTTTTATTGGACCTTTCACCTATCAAATAGCAATGTGGTTCTATAACCATTCTTTTTTTATTTATATGGGGCATCAATAGCAGTACACAAGAGATAAACGAAACTGAGTGTACAGTAAATAAATCCAATAAAACTAGATGGAAAAGTAACAGATAACAATCTTTGACATCAGCTATGCTTGGTCATAATATTGTCTCACACTACAATAAACCAGTTATAATATTGTGTAATTTACTAGTCATCTTTTAATTGTTAGATCATGGTGTACATTCAACGCACACAAAATTAGATGTTATCTCAATGTGATGTTTAATGTGTAATTATAATTACTTTTCTCTTATCTCGAGTGTCTGAACTTGCCTATCGTAGTGAACCGGATAAGGTCGTATGGGGTTAGAAAGCGTTTCATTTTCTACTAAAGATAAGACTAGGGTTGTCAACCGTCCCTCTATATGTTGGACGTCCCGTTCCTGGGGCCCCAAAGTATGAGTCCCGCAAAAGGTTCTCGCGGGCCGCCGATTGTCCCGCTTTTCAGGGAATACTAAACAAACACACTCACGTACATGCAAACTTTATAACTGAAACTTATGTTGATAATGTTAGTTAGTATAAATACGCACGCCATATCTTGATATTGCATGTTCATTGTATTTTTGTGGACATCTTTTTTTGGCTTTGTTTACTGTACATTCAGTTTTTGTAAATTTTTCATGTACTGCTGTTGATGCCCCAAATAAATAAAATAAAAAATAAAAAAAATAAAAATTAATAATTATATACCGTGCACTTATTAATATGAATGCGATGGGTGCATTAGGTGCATCTTAATCTACGAATAAATAAGTTGCTTTTCAAAACCGGTCCTGAATTTTAGTTGACAAGTAGACCCCGGATTGTTGTCGCGGTGACGTCACAATTGATGATATAATGTATGTATCATTTTGTTCTACCGTTCCATTTACTCCCCAAATCACCCTATTGTGAAGTCACCGCGACAACAATCCGGGGTCTATTGTAGGGAATGCAACCCGGGTACCCGAAAACCCGGGTACCCGGGTACCCGACAGTATTTAGGGTCGGGTAAAACCCGGGTTTTTATCTCATACCCGGGTATTACCCGAAATAGAAAAATATATTGAAAAATGTAAAAGTTAAGTAAAATATGAAAAATAATGTTACGACCGAAACCCTAAGGGATCATCCATTAATTACATCACACCTAAAGGGGGAGGGAGGGGGTCCACAAAATGTGACATATCGTGACAGGGGGAGGGAGGAGTCCCATGTTTGTGACATCACAATACATGAATACATGAACATGAAAGAGTGGATTCAAAATTCATGGACGGAGGAAGAATAAGTTCTTAGTATTTTTTTAATATTGTTGATTTTCTCTTAGTTAATTTTATAAATCATTTTAAGCATTCCTAATAAAAAGTTACTTTCAAAGTGATGTTGTAATTTTTACCTTCCTAAACTAAAAATCTAAATGTGACGTCACACTAAGCGGGGAGGGTGTAGTCAATTGTGAGGAAGTGTGACATGGGGGGAGGGAGGGGTCAAAAAATCAAGAAATTGGTGTGACGTAATTAATGAATGATCCCTAACATAAGAGTTAAAGCGTTATGGCACTTATAACTATTTCTATTATCATCTAGCCCTCACTTATTTTACACTCGCGAAACTTTACATTTTAAATACATATCGAACGGGTGAGACAGTTCATTTCAACCCTTTTGATTTCGCCGCTGTCCGCCGCTCAGGTAGGCAGCGATAAGAAGATAAATAACTACGACAATGCACATGTTACTAGTTCTACGCCCTTACTCCTCACCCCTCACCCCGGCTGGCTGGCATTAGTTTGTTACAGGTGTAGTGAGAAATTACTTGCCTTCGGAAACGTTCGTAAACACATGCTGTTTCAGGCAGTGTCACCGAGTCTGACTGAAGTAGCATGACAGCTATTACTGTCAGTCTCAGTGAGATAGACTGAAACAGCATGACGTTGACGAACGTTTCCGAAGGCAAGTCATTTCTCACTACATCTGTAATAATTAGGCTTAGGACTTTTCATAGCATATCGTGGTTCTAAAATCCTTGGAGCCGCTATGTGAAAATTTTTCGAAGTCAAAGTCAAAGTATATTGTAATATTCTATTCACTTTCTATAATGACCATAATGATTTATACCTACTGTCACATCATTACTGAGTTAATTTTAATCGAATAGTCGAAGACAAAATAAGGGGTATACAAAAACGTTCAAAAATATGTCCCAGTGCACTCTAATTCTGTGTAATAAGAACGTCGTAACATATTTATGAACGGATTCTTTCGATACTTATTTTTGCACTTGACTGAACATAATTAATTTTAAAAATCGAACTTGATTTCATAAAAAGTGCATACGAATTTAGTTATATCAGAAACCATAAAAACTAGACAATTAGGTTCAAGACAAACTAGAAAAAGCCTCCTAGATCGGAAATAGTTTGGAATCTTTCGTATAAATTACATTTGACTTCCGAACACTCAGCCGCATCAGTCGTTGAGCTACGAACGTTTAAAAAAAAAGTGTTTTTTTTTGAGAATTTTTGGAGATTCCATCTTTAACAGGAAGCTATGCCTTATACCTTCTTCTCCTTACTTTAGAGTTGAAATGAGATACTAGTCCGATCATAAGCCAAGAAGGTTTTTCGATTGGGTGTCTTGGAAAAAATAGTGCAAGTTTGACTTTACGTTTACTCCTAAGCTATTCGGCTGAGTGGCATCAAGTAAATTTATATTGAAAGCTTGTTTTCTTTTATCACGTACATCACACATCTGCAGGTAAAAGTTAGTGAAAATAAATTTTTGTTTTTTTTGTGACATCCTTTCAACTCACCAAAAAATAGTCCGGTCTTACCCGGGTGTACCTTATACGTAGTATAAATAGTATAATGAAATAAGTATATAAGTTTACAGTGCATTTTATAATAGTAGCGGTTTACGTGTAAAATACTTTTTTTTGCATTATTTTATTGAATTATGATACTCCGAATGTATTGGCTCTAGTACAAACACGTGACTTTTCATTTTGCTCAGACTAAATCTCAATATCAGTTGACTAAACAGTTTAAATTATGCTCTATGTGATATCAACGTGAAGTGAAGTCTATTTACTTCAAAGGTAACGTCAGTTTTATTTCTTGTTCGGAAGTTACATGTAATCTATACGAAAGATTCGAAACTTTCGAGAAAAACAACATGATACTTTCGCCATTTTCATCTTTGAAGACTTTTTCTAGTTTGTTTTGAACACTAATTGTCTAGTTTTTTATGGTTTCTGTTCTGATATAAGTAGGTAACTAATTTAGTATGTAATTTTTATGAAATCAAGTACGTTTTATAAAATTAATTACGTTCGATTAAAATTAATTCAGTAACGATGTGAAAGTATGTATAAATCATTATATTTAATATTACAATATACTTTGACTTTGACTTCGAAAATTTTACACATAGCGGCTCCAAGGATTTTAGAACCACGATATGCTATGAAAAGTCCTAAGCCTAGTAATAATTTGCATTTGCACCTGTAGTCAGTGAGGTTGAGATAGATGACGCGAATACACATTTCCTATATGTTGTAACTTCATTTGTAAACGCCAACTGAAAACAATGCCGAAGGCGTCGGATATTGTCCGACGTTGTTCGTGCAAAGTCTGTTTTTAATATGATTTTAAAATTAAATTTTCAATGTTTCAAACGTGAGTTGACATCATCATCTCATAAGACGTCATGAGACGTTCAATGTTGAACATCAGTCTCCCCTGTTGCATCCAGATTCGAGACTCCCGCCCTGCAACCTTCATACCGTCGCATCGCATGTCCATCTTGTGGGTGGAAATCCTACACTGCAAAACTGTAGTCTGCTTACGAGCACTTTTCGACCCCATTGGCTCCTGCGCTCCTGTGGCCAATGTGGCCTGCCTATTGTTATTTCAGCATAATCTGGATGGCTATGTCGATGACTTTAGTGCGTCTCCAGGTCTCCTAATTACAGATTCGATTACGCAGAGAAACTCCGAACGGGAGACTTTGACTTTTGAAATGTATCCGAGAGTGAGTGACCCACGTTACAGCACCGTGGTCATCACTGGTAAACAACATTGATTCAACGTCGACATACCGATAGTCATATGCGTTCTAAACGGTTCGTGATGATCCTTGAAAACAGTTTATAATCATGACTAACCGAGAGCGATGGGTTTGTAGTTCTTCAAAAGGCTGTTATCACCTTTTTTGAAGAACAGCACCAGATCGCCTCTTTTCCATGACTCTCATGCTTTAGGCGTTTTGCCCTCGAACAAATTAACGAGCTTCTAGAGGACTTTAAATTACATCGATCCACCCGCTCTCAGAACCTCCCTGATTCCGTCGTCGCCTGGCACCTTGTTGTTAACCTGTTTTAGGACCTTCCAATAAAAGGCTTACAATTTACCACCCAGGGCGGTTTATTTCATTAGGGATATTAAATTATTTGACTTGAGAGGAAAATAAAACTTTTGACACGCCGATTTCACGCCGGTCAAAATCATCGGCGGCGGCGGCGTGGAAAAATCATCGGCGGCGGCGGCGCGGCGCACATGTCTATTACAGACTGATCTTTTTTATTTAATATTGTGATTTACTGAGATTTTTTATACACAAGTAGTGACATTTGTTAAATTCGTATTTGCAATCATTATTTTCACAAATAAATGTAAATTCTGTTAATCAAAAGAACATTTCATTCATAATTACCTTTCAAAACATAGAAATCAATACTTTATGCTATTTTGGTCGAAGACCGGGTACTACCCGGGTACCCGGGTATTAAAACGCAAAGTCGGGTAATACCCGGGTACCAAAAATGGCCGGGTATTGCATTCCCTAGTCTATTGACAAGTGTCACCCCCTCTTAAATGCATCATCACGGCAATGAATTTCAATGTCACCTATAAAAACTGAAACCGCCATTTAAAATAGTTGTGATTGGTCCATCAAAGTTTTGATTGGCTATATTCTATAAACATTTTCAAAGAGGTTGCGCCAAAATATGCGTGGTGTTAAGAAAAGTGCTATGTCCTGCCCATCTTGGCACAATTAAACAATTGTTTTTGGGGGCATGGCATGGTCGCAGATCTTAATTGAACCGATCTGTTATAAAAATTCCGGTTATAAAAATTCTGTGCTAATTTGTAATTAATGTTGTTAAAGTTGCCTTACTTTATATTTTTATCACTTAATACACTTTTTCATGCGTGTGATGGTGTCCCGCATTAGCCAAGTCCCGCAATTCATTCGCGAATGTACCGCATATCTGTGAATTTTGGTTGGCAACCCTAGATAAGACCGACGCGTGGCCCGACAACAGGGTTGTAGGCCTACGAAGCTATCTTCGAATCAATATTACAAGGTTCTATGTTGCTCTTTTATCAGCTTGAATTTGAACTTTGTCACAGATTTAATCATCCATTAAATCATATTCATGGAAATGTCACCTACCCTTTACTTTAAATACGGGCGTTTATTTCAACAAATGAGAAATGAGTGTTGTACGAGTAGATAGGAGTTTGAAGTATTAAGTAGAGCGACGAAATATAATATAACATAGAATACACCTTAATACCTTCATAGTGAAAATATTAAGAGAAGTTCCTGTCGTGCAGTAGTATCTATGGGAGAATCGACTTTTTTTGTCTGTTATTGTCATGATTACGGTCACTTGAGTCACGCTGGTTTTATGTAATATTATGCTACTTAAATTATGCAAACTTGCGTGTAGTCCATGTTTGTAGGTGGCCCATTAAGGAAAGGGCTTATTAACACCAGAAAAATGCATCTTTGCATAGTTTAATAGCACAATTTTGCATAAAACCAGCGTGACTCAGGTGACCGTAACCATGATAATAACAGACAAAAAAGTTGATTCACCCATCTAAACTATCCATATAGGCATTTGTTTCGTTTGCGTTCGCATTTTAAACATGCATTGTCTATTTTAATAGGTCACTACTACATACAATAGATGACTTGCTTAAGTTTTTTTACCTATACTGAGTACTGGACACAATTTTCTTTAGTCACGGTTGGTTAATATCGAATTTTCTAGAAATAATTACAAAACGGACCGAATGGATCACGATTCAGAAAATTACATTTTTCTTTATTTCTTTGTCTGTCTAATTAGTAATTA